>MU744536.1:0-16711 GCA_026770625.1 Nicotiana glauca | reverse complement strand
AAAATAAAAGAATGAAAAGAAAGGAAAAAAAGTGGACGAAAGGAAGGATCGCAACAACAAAAGTAGTCGCCTGAACTACGTTTGACTTGATCCCGAAAGGGTACATAGGCAGCCTCTCTCTGAGGTTCAGTCACACCAAAATAAAAGTCCAAAAGTCCCCGAAAAAGAAACTGGGGCAGAAGTTGTGGTTGTTGTGAGAAATCTGATTCCGAAAGTTATATTGCTGAACCCAAGTCCAGGAATTGCAAGTGATTATTCACGATCTCCCTGCTAAAGGTATAAGTCGAATTAATATTGTTGTTGAAAGTATTAATTTTTTTTACTTTTACTAATAGAATTTTCATTGAAGGTCTTGTCATCAATGAAATATTCCAAGTTGCAGCGATGATTGAAAAGTTGTCTCCTTTTGTGGAAGGACTTCAAAAACTACTTGAAGCACAAACGCAAGGAGATGTCGCTTGAAGATCTCATTGAACAAAGCTACTGAAAAGAGAGGCCATGAAAACACAACAATAATGGGAGCAAACGTTGTTGAGGATACTCCTCAAAATAAGAGAAATAAGAAGCAGGATGTGATGACCCAAAAGGCCATCACTTATTTTGAAAATAAATTCTGTGTCCCGAGGCTTAAAACCTCCTTTTTGTCTCACCTCGATTTGCATGCACAGTCCAGGCACGTATCCGAAAAACCATTATGTGAAAAGCTGTGAAAAATAACAAAACTTGCTTTAAAAATGAATTTAAGTTGACTTCAACCAATATTTTGGGTAAACGAACCCGGATCTGTAATTTGACAGTCCCGGAGGGACCGCAGGAAAATATGAAACTTGGGCGTACGCTCGGAATTAAATTCCGAGGTCCCAAGCCTGAGAAATGAATTATTGAAGAAAAAATGTTTTTTAGAAAATATACAGAGTTTTTTGGAAATGAAAGATGTTGAAATTGATGGTATCGGGCCCATATTTTGGTTGCGGAGTCTGGTACAAGTTTGAAATAACAATTTAGTTGAATCTGTGAAGTTTGGTAAGAATCGGAGTCCGTTTAGTATAAATCGGACCTTATTTGAGAAAATTGGAATATTTGATGTTCTTGAGTGATTTCATAAATTTGATTCTTAATTCATAATGGTTGATGTTATTTTAATGGTTTGACCACACGAGCAAATCCGTATGATATTTTTGGACTTGCGTGCATGCTTGGTTTGGAGCCCCGAGGACTCGGGTGAGTTTTGGATAGACCACGGAGTGAATTTAGACTTAGAAAAATAACTGTTGCAGGTTTAGAGAAGTTGCAGGTCTCTGAACCAGGCTTCGCGGTCCGCGGTGATTTCTCGCGACCGCGGTAGGGTCTTCGCGATCGCGGTGGGATTTATGCGGTCCGCGGTGAGCAAGGCAAATTCTTCGCGGCCGCGCTTGATATTTTGCGGTCCGCGATAGAGCTCCGCGGCCGCAATCCTTTTTATGCGGTCTGCAGTGAGGGTCTTAGAGGTGTATATAAACGGGACTTTTCAGTTATTTTTCCATTTTTAGAAACCTAAAACATAAGGGGCGATTATTCAAACACTCTTTCTTTCCCGAAACACAAGTAAGTGATTTTAAACTCATTTCTTTCACTTCTTAACTTCTTTTTACAAGATTTCATCCTAGAATCTAGGGTTTTCATGGTGGAATTGGGAATTTTGGGTAAAACATAAGAATATTTAAATTTGGAGATTTAGACCTCAAATTGAGGTTGGATTCCAAAACCAATTATATATTCGGGCTCGGGGGTGAATGGGTAATCGGGTTTTTGTTTGAATTTCGGGTTTGGACCAAGCGGGCCCGGGGGTCAATTTTTGACTTTTGGGAAAATCGTTTGAAAACCCATTTTCATGCATTAGAGTTGATTCATTTAGCATTTATTAATAATATTAATTAAATTGTGGTTGGATACAAGCGAATTGGTGGTGGGAACAAGAGGTAAAGCGGTAGTTAAGGCTTGAATTGTGTTCGTGGCATCGAGTTAAGTATTTGGTCTAACCTTAGCTTGAGGGATTAGGAGTTGTGTCTTATTTGCTATGTGATAATTGTTGAGTACGACATATAGGCATGGTGACGAGTATCTATACGTCAGTGTCAAGCATGCCCGTGAACTTTGATAAATGTGACTCTGTTTTGTATTGTTCAAGCTTTATGTGATGATATATGTTGTTGGGCAAGGCTTGTGGAAGTATTATTGGTAATTGAACATTGAAGAGCATTGGCTCAAGTTGTCAATTGAATTGTGGAAGTATTATTGATAATTGAACATTGTAGAGCGTTAGCTCAAGTTGTGAATTGATTTGTGAAAGTATCATTGATAATTGAACATTGTAGAGCGTTGGCTCAAGTTGTAAATTGAGTTGTGAAGAAATTGTGGAAAAGAGAAGAGGTTTATGAAATTGTCTCCCTTGTCGGGATGTTATTGATTTTGATATTATCTCCCTTGTCGGGACGTTATTGCCTTTGATATTGTTTCCCTTGCCGAGATATTGTTGTTATGTTATTGTTCCCTTGTCGGGATTTTATTGTGATTTTATTGATTCCCTTGCCTGTATTGCTTTGTATTGTTGTTTGGGTAAGGAAGAGTGTTAAAGTACGAAGAGTGATGTCGTGCATGATATTGTGAGAGAGTGTTAATGCACGAAAGGTGATGCCATGACGATATTGTGAGGTTAAAGCACGAAGGGTGATGTCGTGTCGTACGATGTACAATTCTGTGCCTTCAAATGAGTGATAATGCATGAAGGATCATTTTGTGCCATGATTATGTGAGGTAGAAGCACGAAGGGTGATGTCGTACCGATTATATTGATTTTTGGTGAAGATGAGAGTAAAAGCACGAAGGGTGATGTCGTGCACTTGCCTTTGATTTCCTGATTTCTATTGATAATTGAGTTATGATGTTCTTGACATTTAACTGTTAGTTTTTGTTGTTACTTATTGTTCCCCGCAGCATGTTTCCCCTTCCTATACTTAACTGTAAAGTTTTGCCTTTATTTTCTGTTGTACATGATTTAACTGCGGAGGTTTATTTGGTAGTCTGGTCGTAGCCTCATCACTAATTTGCCGAGGTTAGGCTAGGCATTTACCAGCACATGGGGTCGATTGTGCTGATACTACACTTTGCACTCTTTTATGCAGATCTCGGTATTAGAGCATACAGACCTGAGCTTTGAGTTGCTGCCTTCAATCCATTTGGAGACCGGAGGTAGTCCTGCAGGAGTCCGCAGGCCTTGGCGTCTACTTCTATCCTTTCATTCTGTTTCTTATATCTATTTCATAGACAACATTGTATTTATCTTCAGACCCTTATTTGTAGTATTCCTAGACAGTATATGAAATTGTGACACCAGTTCTGGATAGTTTATGTTATGGATTGGTATTGGTATCATTATTAAATATTACATTTCAGTCTTCCGCTTATTAACTTCCGCTGTTTATATGATGTTGGTTCTTAATTAAAGGATTAAAATTGGAAAAAAGGTAAATAATACAAACGGTTGGCTTGCCTAGGTTTCACTAGTAGGCGCCATCACGACTTCTGAGGGTGGGAAATCCGGATCGTGACAAGTTGGTATCAGAGATCTTGGTAAATTAGGTCTCACAATTCATGGACAATTTAGTCGAGTCTGAGGGATCGGTACGGATACGTCTCTATTTATCCCCCAAAGGCGGCTATAGAGTTAGGAAAAACTTCACATCTATTCTTTCATGTCATGCGATTTGGTTAGCTTCTACTCTGTTCTTTCGCAGATGGAGAGAACACGCGCTTCGTCATCCGCTGATCAGCAGCCCGAGCCCCCAACGGTAGCATCTACGAGGGGTAGAGGGCGAGACCGTGCTAGGAGCCGAGGCAGGGGCAGAGTTCAGCCCAGAGCAGCAACACCAGTAGCGGAGCCTCAGGTTGATTTTGACGGGGAGGTTTTGGCCCAGATAGTTCCAGCAGGACCAGCTCAGGTCCTAGAGGGGTTCATTGCTACCCCAATACTCCAGGACGCTCTGGTCCGTCTAGTGGGCCTTTTGGAGAGTGTCACTCGGGCAAGCTTACTTCCGGTAGCACTAGCTGCCTCTCAGGCTGGTAAAGGAGCACAGACTCCCGCCATCAGCACTCCGGGGGAGACGGCTCCCCAGTTTCAGACTCCAGCAGCTCAGCCAGTTGGAGCAGTTCAGCTAGGTGTGGTAGTACAGACCAGTGAGGGAGCAGTTATGTCTGCCGATGCTTTGTGGAGGTTAGATAGTTCACTAAGCTATTCACTACCACTTTTGGTGGTATATCTTTTGAGGATCCCATGATTATTTAGACAGCTTTTATGAGGTTCTTCGGAACATGGTGATAGTGGAGACCAATGGGGTCGACTTCGTTGCTTTTAGACTGTCTGGATCCGCCAAGACTTGGTGGAGAGATTACTATCTGGCTAGACTAGCTAGGTCTCCAGCTCTGACTTGGGATCAGTTTTCTCAGCTATTCCTGGAGAAGTTCCTGTCACTCAGAGGGAGAGCTATCATAGGCAATTTGAGCGTCTCCAGCAGGGTTCTATGACTATTACCTAGTACGAGACCAGGTTTATTGATTTGGCCCATCATGCTCTACTTATACTTCCCACTGAGAAAGAGAGAGTGAGGAGGTTCATTGAGGGACTCGTTCAGCCTATTTGACTTCAGATGGATAAGGAGACGGGGAGCGAGATTTCCTTTCAGGATGCGGCCAATGTGGCTAAGAGAGTTGAGATGGTTCGGTCACAGGGGAGCAGTCAGGGGTCTGACAAGAGGCCTCGTCATTCGGGCAGATTCAGTGGTGCCTTATCTGGAGGCAGAGATTCTTTTGGTAAAGGCCATTCTATTACAATTGGTTTAACTTTCTAAAAACTAGACATCAAGGGCTACAACTTTTACTTTTGGATCATCTTCAAAGTCCATATAGATTGTTAGATATAAGCTTCCAAAGTCGGGTCAGTGAAGCAGAAATTTTACTCTATGCGATATCTGGAAGACTTAAACAATCGCATAGAACAGCTCCATTTTTCCAAATTTTCTCTATGCTAACGTGGCCAGATCTATGCTAACGCACTGTACACCCTTGAAGCCAAAAACCATCAACTAGAAATGGCCTAGAAATGGTCTGAAACCACCCCAAAACTCACTCGAGGCCCTCGGGATCTCAACCAAACATCCCAACACATCCAATAACATCATTCAAACTTATTCCAAACTTTGGAATGCTCAAAACCACATCAAAACATCGAATCACCCTCGAATTCAAGCCTAAGAATTCCAAAACTTCCGAATTCCGAATTTGATCAAAAAATATATCAAACCTCGTCCGAATGACCTGAAATTTTGCACACACGTCTCCAATTTTTGGAATTCTATTTTGACTCCTATATAAAAATCTCACCTATCAACCAAAAATTGCCAAAATTCCAATTTCGCCAATTCAAGCCTAAATCTACTCCGGACCTCCAAAACACATTCTGTTCACGCTCCTAAGTCCCAAATCACCTAACGGAGCTAACCAAATCATAAATATTCCAATATGAGGTCATATACTAACAAGTCAAATGTCAGTCAACATTTTAAATTTTAAGCTTCAAACCGATAACTGGTCTTCCAAATTTATCCGATTATTCTGAAAACCAAGACCGATGATTTACATAAGTCATAATACATCACACGGGGCTAGTCGTGCCCGAGAACTGGCGAGAAAAATGCAAAAGCTCAAAATGACCGGTCGTGTCGTTACATCCTCCCCCACTTAAACATACATTCGTCCTCGAACGTGCCCAGAGTTGTTCCAAAAACCATCAAATCGCTGTGTTACCCTTCCATGCACATACTCGGGGGTGATCCCACGTCACCCTATCTCATATAGGTCTGATAACACAATGTAACTGAATCCAACCTAACCCACAAACCTTAGAACCATATTTCCACTTCTGAAATCTTCTATAAGATCAGAATCTCATATCTATACTTTGAATAAGTCTGAACAAGTTGTAACAAACCATACCTACAGCCTCAGATGCAATTACATGATATACCACATAGCTCAAACTCTCGTAGTGATAACTTCTAATCACAACAGTTGCTCAGAACAACTGAATATCGATAATTAACCTCTTATCAAATAAAGCCTCATTCCAACACTTCCGTATACTACCAATGATAAATTAAACACATAGAAAGTCATAACCATTCCTCAGATCAACTATTCGTGAAGCCACTTCTCCTTTGGCAAGGACCATAGCAAATTTCTAAGACGAACATCGATATTATCCTTCCAACATGCTGAAATCAAATCCGTTTGTATTCATTCTGGATCTAACAATCTCATCTAATCCAACACAACTACTCTGGTGACATGGCACATCAATACCATCAAAAGCCACAACTCGTGCAATCCGCACACCAATAAGCAACAGTCCAAACGTACTCAAATCATGAAAAATGACTCAAATGAGAGAGTTGTACCGCAAGCTCACCAGTACCACCTCAACACAATGCTGAGAACCCATCACACGTCATAGAACCAGAACACATGAATCTAACCCGAAGGATCATAACTTCACTCCAATGCACGGCCTCATCCAAACACTGGTCCACATGAAACACCTCAAGTCAGTATGCTCAAATCTACAGCCACGTGCAGTTTGATGTCTAGAACCAAAAGCAAAATATCATAACCATGGAGAAGCAATTGACATAATATCACACAAACCCTAAAGGACACAACCGATACGCCATCCGCCGAGCAATACCCAATACTCTTCCCACTCGAATTCCAGTAAGACCCCAATAAAACCGCACCACATGTGCCTATAACCAAAAATCCTAATGCCTCGCAACATGGAAAGGTAACTCATAGATATCCCCAGATCACTAATAAGCTCAATAACAGCCAAATCAACACATCCCTAATACTCGATCATCCCACGAGGGGGTACTTCTAAAATTATTATGTGCCACCGAGAAAGCCTTGAATATCAACAGTCAATCATACAAGATAGTGCCGCAATACCAATGAAGTATCCATAACTCAAACACATCGCCCTTTCTGAAATGTATACCCTCATCAAGCCACACCAATCAGTGATCTCATTTATCTAGTCATCTGAAACTGTCCATGCTGTCTAAGAATTTATGACCTTCCTTTCGAAACAGAATCGTAACCTTACCATGCAAATCTCAACCCCACACAACATACCGCATATACCATACCATCCTATGATAAATATGAGAACTTCATAATCCACTCTGAGCTACAAGCAACTATGTACTCAACCAGCCAAGAACTTTTCTACTTGATCCCATCTAGGAGAAAATCACTATACATCCCATTCTCCTCATGCTAGTAGAAAATATACATCTCTAACCGTGGTAGAAATCATCAAGAACTCTACGAATCCCCTTTTGCACAAAACTGAACCATCAGGACTGACTCATTCTAACTCAACCTAGCTACACAAGCCATCAAAACCTAAGAGCATTTCCACGAAACATCTCTGGAAACCCACCACTTCATAAGCACCCAAGAACCGATCAATCCATTACCATGCCGATCCAGCCTACTACCAAGTTGTCCTAATCCTCTGAGTTCCTTCAATATTACCTTCAAATTTATATATTTCCTTCCTAGTACATTATTATCCTTAACTAAAACTTGCCCCACAAACTTTAACGTAAAACCACACCACTTAAGGCTCATAAGCCGCTGAATTCTCTCTTAAATATTTCCAAAAGCACCACATTCAAAATACCTACCCTGAAAGGACTTCCTGCGAATCCAAGGCCATTATATTTACCTTCCTGATACTGCTATATAGAACCCCATAATGATATAGAAATACTACTAGTCTTGATACCTTCCAGTGCAACCTTAGTTTCTATCAACACATACAGCTTGGAAATCTCCAATTATTACATGTAAAATATGAACCCATTAGAACCATTCTTGAGAGTCATCCACTTTACTGAATCCACAATTAGACCGATCAAATGGACCGGATGAGTTGTGCTCCATTAGCACTCCAACACCGCAAAATATAACCTCACCTTAATACAACCAAGCAACTTCATGATCGATGCACCGCACATCCTTTACTAATAACAACTCAAGTCATTCCACGGTTCTCATACACCCATAATGCATCGCATAACCTTTATTGAAATTTCCTTTACTCGAGCCATCCTCGGTCTCAACTTTCGTAAGCCATAACCGATTCACCAGTACACCTCCAAATGGAACCAACATAGCACATAACCGTGCAATCAACTAGTTAATAGCAGACTCCCCCACTTGGCTCTAAGCCATAGATCAAAACACATAATAACTCCTAATGCATATACTCTATTACTGCCATAACACCATATTAATATTGAACTAAATTCTTCATGAGCTCGTGCAACACAAACCATCTAGTACTTCAAATCTTCTGCAAATATCACATTCACCCTCGTAACAGTCAAGCCCACTCTCTTAAGCGATCAAAATTCATATTGTAACACATATATTTCCCTGGTAATAGAGATCCCGCTACAAAACAACATAGGGATAACACAATTTGAGCACACTCCGCAGGAGATAACCCATCTGCTTTGCCTCAAACTAACATCTCTTTATACCCTTCCACTGTCCTAAACATCATGCAATCACTTAATCTTCCTGAGTTTGAACTCATACACGACATAAAATCTACTTCATTCCCCAACTATAAAACATGGAAAGATCCTTCAACACACCCATAACTTAGGGCTACATATCAAATCAAGATGGAATTCAAGCAGCAAATAGTTCTTTCTACCCTCAAGCAGACCCTTCTCGTCTCATTCAAATCATTCGAACACACCTTGCAGTCACACCATACTCATCCAGCCATCACTTCCACTAATAGGGACACTACCGAACATATAAATTCAAAAAGCACATGCTCACACAATCCGCACCTCAGTGCTCAAGATACAGGAAAAACCCGGCCTCAAGTCCTCAAGACTGGCCCAAC
Source organism: Nicotiana glauca (assembly GCA_026770625.1). Lineage (NCBI taxonomy): Eukaryota > Viridiplantae > Streptophyta > Magnoliopsida > Solanales > Solanaceae > Nicotiana > Nicotiana glauca. Next base: position 7,695 of record MU744536.1, on the reverse strand, counting down.
ATCATTGCACAGAAATCATATCTCGTCCCTCGATCAGGGGATCACAAGCCGTCGATGCATATCTGACACCGAGCGTTCATGTGCGCATACGAACACGTGGAAGGAATTCAATGAGTTACATTTCCAAGCTGAATCAAGGAAGCACGATAAGAATTCAAGAAGGTGATGTTTTTCCTAAAGGTTCTGCAGCCTCCCGAGGATAAGTACAGACGTCTCCGTACCGATCCGTGAAACTCTACTAAACCTGCTCATGACTCACGAGACCTATGTAACCTAGGCTCTGATATTAACTTGTCACGACCCTAAACCCAGACCCGATCATGATGACACCTCCCGTGAAGACAAGGCAAGCCGACACAAACCCCAAGTTTAATTAATAGATATAATGATTCATAATCAAGTCATTAATAATGATAAATCCCAAAATAAAGCAAAATATATAAACTGCGGAAGCAAAACACAGCTCGACATCAGGGTGTCATAAGTCACGAGCATCTACTAAGGTCTGAACACAGCTAAGAATCTAAAATGTAGTAGATACAATATAAGGAAGACAAGAGAGATAAAAGTAGTGCTGCGAACGTCGGGCAGCTACCTTGCTAACTCCACTGACTCTGCCACTACGCAATAAACACCCGCTTCCGGGTTCAGAACTACCTGAATCTGCACACAAGGTGCAGGGAGTAATGCGAGTACGCCAACTCAGTAAGTAATAAAAGTAAATGAAAGCTGAGCAGTAAGAAAACACGTAATCCACGTCATAACGCTATAGCAAATGTAGTACATTTCCAAAATAGTACATAAATCATTTACTTCATAAATCAAGCTCAGTTTTAGTAAAATCTCTTAAAACAACTTTCAATAGTTTCAAACGAGTGATAAAATAGTGAGTAAATAATAGAAACTTAAATAGCCCCTCGGGCAAAACACGTACTATAAACCGCCCCTCGGGCATAATATCATCAGAACCAGTCTCTTGGGCCACCTCACAATCACTCGTAATCAGCTCCTCGGGCATAACATGAATCAAGAACGCCCCTCGGATAACATGGATCAAGAACAGCCCCTCGGGCTTCAATATGAAATAACAACAGCTCATCGGGCTACAATACATCACACACACTGGGTACCCGCACTCACTGCGGGTGTACAGACTCCGGGAGGGGCCCCTTACGGCCCAAGCACAATATCAAGGCATCTCGTGGCATAATCAAACAGGCTCTCGGTCTCATATCAATGGCATAATAAATATGTCCCTCAGCCTCTCATATATCACAATCGGTACCACATGTTGCGGCGCGTAACCCGATCCCATAGTATCCTCACAACACAGGCCCTCGGACTCACTCATTCAGATCTCACTCAAGCCCGTCGGGTTGACAGTAAAATAAGTAATTGGCTCAAAATCATTTATGAAATTAAAAGGAGTGAATAAAACCGAGTTATGAAAAAAAGTAATAAAATAGCATTAATGAGTGCAAACATTAACCAAAATAGTGAGGTAAAACAGTAGTAAAAGCCCCTAAGGGTCCAAACAATAGGCACAAGGCCAGACACGTCATTTAGCCCCAAACACAATAATATTTTCCAAAGTATAACAATATCTAATAGTTTTCAAGTAAAATACGCGACTTAGTAGTCGTATGGGATGGACCAAGTCACAATCCCCAACGGTGCTCGACCCCACGCTCGTCATCTAGCGTGTGTGTCATCTCAAATTAGCACAACGATGTGAAATCCGGGGTTTCATACCCTCAGAATAGTATTTACAATCATTAATTACCTCTATCCGGTCCAAACTCTATCCCGCGATGCCTTAGCCTATCGAATTGGCCTCCGACTGCTCCAAATCTAGCCAAGAGCAGATTCACACCATCAAAATATGCTAAGGGAACAAAGCCCACTCGAAAATATCCAATTTACACAAAAATCCCGAAATTAACAAAACTCGGCCCCCGAGCCCACATCTCAGAATCCGATAAAAATAACACCAATAGAATCCTTACACTCTCACAAGTTCGTACATACCAAGAACATCAAAATCTGACATCAAATGCTTATTCAAATCCCCAAAAGTGTTTTCAAACTTTTCTTCCATTTTTCGCAATTTCCTCTCTAATTTCTCAATTTAAATGATAATAATCAAGATATAATCACGGTATTTAACCAAATTTGAGTGAACAACACTTACCCCAATAAATCCTCTGAAAATCCCTTCAAAAATTGCCTCAATCCGAGCTTCATAGCTCCAAAAATGTAAAAATGGCCGAAACCCTCGAAATGGAGTACTTTATAATCTGCCCAGGCATTTACCCTATGCTATCGCGGACAAACTAATGCGATAGCGAAGCACAAAAATTTTCAGCCCTTCTTTTACCCTATGCGATCACGGCCATTCCTCCGCGATCACGTAGACCAAATTTTTCCAACAACCTTCTACAACTCTTCCGGACAGCCTCTAGTATAATGGTCATAACTTTTTGTACAAAACTCCAAATTACAATTGGTTTAACTTTCTAAAAACTAGACATCAAGGGCAACTTTCATTTCTAGATCATCTTCAAATTCCTTATAGATTGTGAGATATAAGATTTCAAAGTCGGGTCAATGCAGCAGAAAGTTTACTCTATGCGATCGCGGGAAGACTTACGCAATCGCATAGAACAACTCCATTTTCCCAAATTTTCTCTATGCTAACGCGGCCAGATCTATGCTAACGCACTGTACACCCCTGAAGCCAAAAACTAGAAACTAGAAATGGCATAGAAATGGTCCGAAACCACCCCAAAACGCACCTGAGGCTCTTGGGACCTCAACCAAACATGCCAACACATCCCATAACATCACTCAAACTTGTTCCAACCTTCGGAACGTTCCAAAAAAAACATCAAAACATTCAATCACCCTCGGATTCAAGCCTAAGAATTCCAAAACTTCTGAATTCTGAATTCGATCAAAAAGTCTATCAAACCCAGTCCGAATGACCTGAAATTTTGTAACATGTAACAAATGACACAATGGACCTACTCCAACTTTCGTAATTCCATTCCGACCCATATATCAAAATCTCACCTATCAACCGGAAATCGCCAAAATTCCAATTTCGCCAATTCAAGCCTAAAGCTACTCCGGACCTCCAAAACACATTCCGTTCACGATCCTAAGTCCTAAATCACCTAACGGAACTAACCAAATCATAAAAATTCCAATCCGAGGTCATATACTAACAAGTCAAAACTTGGTCAACCTTTCAAATTTTAAGCTTCAAACCGATAATTGTTCTTTCAAATTTATTCCGATTATTCTGAAAACTAAAACCGACGATTTACATAAGTTATAATACATCACACGAGGCTAGTCATGCCCGAGAACTGGCGAGCGAAATGCAAAAGCTCAAAACGACCGATCGGATCGTTACACTGAACAACCCTTGTGTGGCACTTCCTTGAAAGAAAAAAGATGAAAATTTATTTGTTTCCACTAGCTAGAAACTTATATCATTTGATAACCACAAGATTTCAAATATATTTAGTAGCCTAAAATATATTAAAATGGCCAGCGCAAAATTCTGCCAACCCCATCCCATCCACTTTCCTCTTCCGCCATTTGTCAGACTACACAAAAAAGCTCTACCATTATTCCGTCGCTATTGCACTGTCGCCGCCGCCGCCACATCGTCGCGACTTCTACCGTACTGCTGCCAGCACATCGCCTTACCCACATCCCCTAAAAACAAATTATAAAATCTAACTTGCCCACCCTTGGACTAGTCATCCACCCCAAAATTCCAACACTAATCCTGCTACCATAGAACAATCGCCACCGTAGTATCCTACCCACACCCCAAAAAAGACAGATCATAAAAAATTAGGTCCACTCACCCCTACACCAACATCTTCCACCCTCAATTCCACCACCAAATCTACTCCATTAAGGACTAAAAGAAAAAAAAGAGTGAGAATTTATAAATAAAAAAATTATCACGAAAAGAAGAAGAAGAAATAGTAAAGTAGGAATGAGAAGAAGAAAAAAAAAGCGATGGTTTTTATATTATACAAACGAACTATTAAACCTAGAGAAATAAGATCTAAAAGGAAAAAAGAAAAAAATGCTGAGAGTATTTGTGAGAAAAAGAATATCCACTTTATATACAAAAGATATATTAGTTATTCATCTTATATATATATTTTATAAATTAGATACGCACTGCATATATACAACACTATATATACACTTCATATATAAAATTGTATGAAATTGAATGTGTATAAATAGTATATATGAAGTATATCACTATAAATATACCCTTCATACAAATGTGCGTATACACATTATATGTAATATTCTCAATGCTCACTATAGCCATTGTAATCGTTCACGTCCAATTTTATATAACACGTGTATAATGAATGTATCATCAATGTATAATGTGTACACAGTGATTATATACATATTATATAATTATTATACACTAATTATACTATATATAAATAAAGGAGTATTGATAGTAATGAAGGACAACTAACTTATCCAATTTTTTTTTCCCATTTTATTTTCTCAATCTCTCATCTTCTCCTAAAATTCATCCAAAAAGGTGTCATGCAATACCATATCTAAAAAGGGGACAGAAGGCTAATAAGGTGACAACCACAGTCATAATTTGGCAGGGAATTACTCGAAGAAGATAGTTTTTTCCCATATGAGTGAAGGAGGAGGAAATTGTAAAGCCAAAAAGAGAAAATAAAGAAAGGTTTGGTGTTATTATAGTGGAAGAGAAAAAAAGGGGGGGAGGGGGGAGAGAGAGGAGAATGAGAGTAGATAAAAACAAGACGAAAAAGATGGAAGTAACTGGCATATTGAAGAAGGGAGAAGATAAAGATAGAGATAGAGGAGAAGTAGGCGGCTGAAAGAGATGAGAAAGAATGAAATTTTAGGCTATAAGTTGATATGTATAAAATTGCTAATAAAATATAAAGGGATAGCTTGTGTAAAGTAGTGCTATCATTTTGATCCAATCGCCATAGAGTGATGATATCTCAAAAAAATCGGGAGATAAAAAATAGTCAGATTTACGAGTGGTCATTCAAAAATAGACACAGTTTCAAAAGTCATCAAAATTTGGCACTTTTCATGTAAAGATAAATCTGAACCAAAACACTATTCAAAATTCGGAAAATACTCCAGCATAATATACTGAAACTCCAGTATAATACACTGGGGTTCCAACTTTCAGTATACTTTGCTGCAACTCTAGTATATTATACTGGAGTTTAGAGTTCCAGTATACTTTGCTGGAACTCCAGTACCAACAAAGTATACTTGAACTTCAGTATATTATACTGGAGCCAGCAAAGTATACCGGTGCAACATAATATGTTGGAAGTTTATACACAGGTGCACCGAACTCCAATATATTATGTTGGATCGGCCTCTATTGCAACAAAATAATAGCTATTTTTAAATGACTTGGCAAATGCTTGCTATTTTTGAATGACCAGTCCGAAAACTGGCTAGCCCGTGCTATTTTAACAAAAAAATCGTAAAAATAGCACGGTATAGCCAGTTTTCGGACTGGTCAATCAAAAATAGCTAGCGTTTACCGTGTCAATAAAAAATAGCCATTATATTGCTACAATAAAGACCGGTCTCGCATAATATACTAGAGTTCGGTGCACTCCCGTATTAACTCCAACATATTATGTTGGACCGGTATACTTCGCTGGTTCCAGTATAATATACTGGAGACGGGGGCACCAGTGCTCCAAACTCTAGAATATTATACTGGACCAGTATACTTGCTGGAACTCCAGTATATTATGCTGGAGTTCTAGTGTACTTATGCTGGAACTCCATCATATTATGCTGGAGTTCCAGCATACTTATCTTGGAACTCCAGTATAATATGGAGTTTAAGTATACTTATGCTGGAACTCCGGCATAATATACTGGAGTATTTTTTGGATTTTAAACAGTATTTTCGCTCAAATTTATCTTTACATAAAAAGTAGCTAAATTTTGATTACTTTTAAAATTGAGCTATTTTTGAACGACCAGTTGTAAATCTGGCTATTTTGAATTTCTCCCAAAAAAATCTGGAACTGGGCCTCCACATTTTCGTGTATTTGTTGCTTGGGCCTAAAAAGGTCTACTGACAGCTAAAGAGAAATAGCACAAAAAGAAACAAAAAAGAAGTCAAAGAAAAGCTTTAAAAGAAAACTTGTGAGAGCGTCGTTAACTACCGTATTGGGAAACGTGATGGAATTAGGAAAATAGGATATATTATCCACTCCACGTCCATTATTTGTACATCCCAAGACAAATCACTGTAATCGCGTGCGTTACGTCACTGCCTTTGAATTGCTCTTTTTTTTATTCTCTCTTTCTTAAAATTAATTAATTTTTCCCAGTATGGTCCACTCTCTGTAAAAATTGAGTGACCTTATCTGCCAGCCCAATACTGAGATCCTTCGCCTGGTCGTGTGCCCAATTCTCCTCCTAACGAAAAGGTAAATTAAGGGGAAATATTCATAAAATACTATATTTTAATAGTAATTAGTTATTTATAAATATAAAAGATTATAGATATCTTTTATGTGATTATAAGATGTATTTGATGTATTTAAGCCAGAGGCGGACTCAGGATTCAGTGATCGCGGGACACCATGACATTCAATATAAATTTATCACTATTCATAGAGATTGATACGGGGGCCTAGGCTAATATTTGACTATTTCTTGAAGACATTTGCATATATATATAAATTTTTTGCGGAAGTTACCGGGTGCCCGTGACCCTTCTTATTAAGCTCTACGTCCGCCTCTGATTTAAGCTATTGTATTCATGAATACAGTAGCAAAAATAGGCGTGAATCAGGGAAGTCCAGCTAATCAGTTATTGTATTCGAGTGTATTCGACTGTATTCTTGGAGTGAAACATGGGACGACAGCTGGACACAGTGGCGAAACTAGAATTTTTTTAAGGGTGTTCAAACTTGAAAGAAGTAAAAAAATATCCAAGAAAGGATGTTCAATATATGTTATATACCTTTAAAACTAAATATTTTATCTATATACGCAGTGTAATTTTCTAACGAAGGATGGTCAATGATAATAGGTGAATTTGACTATAATCACGCCTTAAATAATCACATTTTTATGTTGTTTTGATCATATATATGATGACAAAATGCTCTTATTAGTGTTTTTCATGAATTGTAGGTACAAAATGGTTAAGGAAGGCTAAGGAGCAATTTTGGAGTCAAAAGTGGAAGAAAAAGGTCATATTTGCAAAAGTACATGGAAAGCACGCCAGAACAGCCCTGAAGAATCAGAGACACTGAACTACCGCGGTTCCACCGCGACCGCGGTAGAACCGCGATGGATGAGGGTCGCTGAAGTTTAGAGATTCAGAAGGGTGTTTGGCCGCGGTTCCACCGCGACCGTGGTAGAACCGCGGCAGGCACCGTAAAGTTGAGGGACTGAAGTGTAAAAATGGAATTTTTAAGACCTAAACCTTATTTAAACTATAAACTTCGCCCAAAGGAGGCAAGGATTGATTGTTAGGTTATTTGGAGAGAAAAAACCATTGTGAGGGATCTTTCCCAACAACTTTCTTCTTTACTTTTGTTTTTGATGATGAATTCTATTCTAGTTTATTTACCCATAGTTATGAGTAGCTAATTCCTTTGTCTAAGG
>MU744534.1:134226-185208 GCA_026770625.1 Nicotiana glauca | reverse complement strand
TTTCCCTTCCACATTTCCACATCAATAGATTTCACATTTTTGCTCATATTTTCATTTCAACAGTGATTTCGATCACTTTCCACCCTTATTACCTCGGCCACCCTTATCACCACAACCAACCCAAAACACCAAGTTCCATGTCATCGAAGGAGACATGAGGTACAACGCCTTGTTCGGACGACCATGGATACATTGCATGGGAACAGTACATCCACCCTCCACTAGATAATAAAATACTTGACAAAAGACAGAATTAAAATCGTCTACGAAGAGCAACACGCGGCAAGGGAAATATTCGCAATACACGACACATTCTCGGCCCCCGGACCATTGCCTCCGAATAAGGCCATGAGCGAATCAGGTCTCAACACCAGTCAAGTTTGACAAAATGCAAAAATAGAAATCTGCATCGTGTACCCTACCTTGGGCAATCGAAACAAGTCAGCTCCAGAGCACTGCCTACGTATCCCGTCCCAAGGTACCGCCATTTCTTTTATTTTATGTTTCAAGATAAAAATTAATCCTCGTACAAGCACTCAACCGAAGATATCGAGACACTAGCACTATCCAAAGACCTCGAGATCTCCCTAAAAAAGGCACCCGTTGCACTTTTTTCCTTGGACCGAGTTTTTTTATCCCAAAAAGGAGAAGGGGTTTTAATGGCAAGGTTTTTAATGAGGCAATGCCCACGAAGCTACTAGGAGAGAAACTCCACAAAATCACTCGGAGCCATCCTTACGGCCAACGTTAAAAGCAGCTAAGAGCATTCCCCCTGAAATCCATGAGACTCGTGGGAGCGCCGAACAAAGGTCCCTACGGGGAAATGATGAACCGGGCCAAAATGGTCAATATAGCCAAACCTCGCTAAGGTAAGAGCATGTATTATTATATCAGGTAATTGAAAGTACCCCCTTCTTTTTATAAGAAAAGCGAAAAGCCCTTAATCAAGAGTAAAGCATCATGAAAATCAGCAAAGCAACCCAAATTGGCCTAAGAACCGATCAAGCTAGCACGATATCACGTATATCGCATCAATGGATCAGAGCATATCTACAACGCCCTGCTCTCCAAAAAGAAACAAATCGCAACACACTTTCGATAGAGCTTTCTCCATCAAATACATCCCAAAACACTCGGAGACTTAAAACAATTTAGCATCCGCCCTACTTCGAGGTCGGAATTCCGGACTCATGAAGCCCTCGCAAATGCAACTCCGGGTTTGCAAAAAGCTATCTTTAAGCTTTAGCAGAACTCAATGACTCATAAAATCATCGCCAATCTCCATATACTGGAAAATCCAAAATTGTGAGACCCTAGCAGGCAGCCTCGGCAACACCAGATTTTTTCTCTGTACACTATAAGACCTCAACAGGCATGGCAAACAGTAAGGCATCAACAGACATGAAAAATCCAATAGTTTAGGTGATACGTCACATTTGTAAGAATCCCTAAAGAGCATACCCTTGGTGTAGACGCCTAAAACCGCTTCTCGAGATCAAAAATGGCCCCGGCCAAACACAAATGACTTCGGTCAAAAAAGTTGCTTCAGCCCAAAAAACACGACTCGGGGACGCCCGACTATCGCTAAAAAATCCTCCGAATCTACTTCGGAAAGAATCGGTTAAAAATAGGCTTCCCTCAATAGGCAAAAAATGAGTCCCGACCACGTCGGATCTAAAATCATAAAAACGTCTATCTACTCGACGAAGTGCTCAAAATATCGCCGACTACAACTTGAAATCGAGGTTCTTTCAAAACCGACGGCAGGTTAGGAAAAATAATCAATAAGACCTTAACGAAAGGAAACAAAGCCTCCAAAAAGCCTCTGTGCCACACATCAAAAGGTCTCTACGACCAACCAGTGTAAGTGTTATTTTCACCGGCTAAGCAAGCTCCCAGGCCTCATATCAAAAGGCCTCTACAACCATACAGCGTAAGAGCCATTGTTGCTAGCCTTAAAATTGACAACTTGAGGATTAAAGTGAGCTCAAATCGTGACCCAATTTGGAGACTGGATCCAACATATTTAACAAAAAAAAGCCTCCCGGCCTCATACTAAAAGGTCTTAATGACCAACCAACAAAAAGGCCACCACCGCTGGCCGAAGAGCTCAAATGCGATTTAAGGGTCGATTACAGCTCGAGTCACAATGCGACTCAGAGACTGGACCCAAAAATCATAATACTCCCCAGAGCATGACTTCGATGCCACTATCACTTTCCGGAACCTCCGGAAAGATTGAAGGGTAAATTACAGCTCGAACCGCAATGCGACTCGGAGACTGGACTCAAAAATTGCCAAAAGGCAAAAAATAAAAACCATCATCACCAGCCTAACTGGGCTTGAGGGTAAGTTAAGCTCGAGTCGGATCCCGACTCGAAGACTAAACCCGAAGGTAGTTAGAAAATGTAAGCCTAAAGGCTACTCCGGGTTTGAATTTATCCAGTAAAAATCTCCAACAAGAAAAAATACAGAAATTATAAGTTACGGGGCTCCCCCTCCTTATTATTTCATGTCAATCAATAACAGGGCACAATTTCGTCCTGCATCGTATGGTGAGATCTATGTGTGTATATACAAAGCGAAGAAGGTAGGGAATGCTTGTTCCCCCTTTATCTCTTTTTGGCAGCTACGACCCATCGACCCCCTCCTTATCATTAGATATCAGAAACTCGGCATCAAACTTCACTCCCTTGGCGTGTCCGATCTCCTCCGAGAGATCGAAACCTCTGGCATGAATCTCTTCGAGGGTCTCCTCCCGAGATCTACATCTCTCATATTCCCTGTTATTTCTTGCACGATCAAGGGCCCTGTTCAGCTCTTCAGCTCATCCTTAACAATAGAATAGACCACTATCTTTTTCACCGCCCAGTCAAAACTGATAGAGGCACCCCACGACCATATCAAAAATAAAATGGTCAAGTCTATGCCCCGCGCCGAAAGGAGTACAGCTTTTCAAAGTTCACCCTCTGCAGCCTCAGCAAACAACAACCAAGCTCTGTGATTGTCCCCCTAGCCCGAGCTAATTCTTCCGGGAAAAGGAGCCCCCGCACTGGCCTGATCGGAATACTCCTCTGCAAAGGCCACGAAAAACCATCTTTATGGTTACCCTTCAACCGTTGGGCCACACAATTGAAGAGTATTTCGGCTTATCTATAACAAAAAACCTCTCGGCCTGATGTATCTCGAGATACCCGAAGATTGAGCCCGAGGAAAATCAAATAGCAAATACGCCTAAAAGGATGGCCCGAACAACGCTACAGACGGTCAAGACATATCCTCAGTCCATGCACCCACAAAATTGCTTTGGCCTAGGAGCACAAAGGATCATTACCCTCCGCCCATAAAGGCGAGTAAGAGCCAGAAAGCCAATCGAAGCTCAAGTCATAATGCAACTAGGTGACTAGTTTCAAAACCTGTCAACACAATCGAGAGCAACGACAGGAAAAGGGTACAAAAGGAATACAACTTTAAAATTCTTCTTATATTGAATACGAAAAAATAGTCTCCACCTACAGGCACGTCTTGCGCACCGAAAACAAGGATACAAAAAGATGGAACCTCTATTTTATTCTAAAAGGCTATAGCTCGTCAAGATGACCTTCTGCAATTTCCACAAGGAGTGACCGAGTGTCACCCTCATCTGCCCTTGCGTGGGCCAATTCCTCCGAGAGAACAAGGTCCCTTGCTCTAGCTTTGTTGAATACCTCTCTCCGAGATCGGTAGCGAACATATTCCTTGATCCTTTTCTCACGATCAAGGGCTCGCCTCAACTCGGATTGAGCGATAACATCTTCCTTTATGCAAATCTCAATCTTGCGATTAGTTCTGGTTTGGCTTAATGCCGCTTCCGCCCGAGCATCGATTGTCTCAGCCCCAGTCTTCAAGAGTTCAGACTCAAGTCTCTCGATCGTATTAGCCTGAACTGTGGCAGTATCTGTCATGCCCCAAAATCCGAGGAGCGCGACCAGCGCTCAACCGAGTAAACCCGACTGAGCAAGCCTGGCAGGTTGTATGCATACTACCCAACCCAACTGATAATTAATTAAGGGATGGACTTTGTTAATCAAATTCTATCAACTTATAATTAATGATTTCCATTTCAGTTCATTAACAACATCATTTTGCCACTTTAAGGGTATTACAAGTTATAAACTTATATACATCATTGTCAAACATCAATATTTTTTTTTTAAATTTCCAATACCAGACACTACCCACAACCTGTCTACGGATCCTCTAAACATAACTGAAGAACAATACAGGAATGCCGGCAACAAGGCCCCGACTATACCTTACATAAAAATCAAAATAAAAATCCGTACACACGCGGCCTGAGCCACGCAGGGCCCTGAGAGGAGTGGGGCTCACCAAAAAGCTGATGGAAGATGAATGGGGAGCTACAATCGGTGTGCTGGAGTACCTGCTGCGGATCCACCTACAATCATAACACGAATGTAGCGCCCCCGGCAAAAAAAGGGACTCAGTACATTTGAATTGTACTGGTATGTATAACAAACCTTACCCCGAGTAACCTCAAGCCATACACAAGTATTGAACAATAGAATGAAGCAACAATTGAGTACACACAAGGAAGACAATTATGGCAAACAAGTTAACAAACTCTCCATTCCCATCATCATTTCCACATTTTCAATTTCACAATGTTCTCATATTTCATTTCAATAGTGATATCGATCACTTTTCACCCTTATTACCTCGGCCACCCTTATCACCACAACCCACACCTTATTACTTTGTGTTGCGGTGCACAACCCGATCCCACCGAACAAGTCACAATTCATAAACAACACAACCACAACAACAATTCAAATAGAACAACAACAATAATAATTCACAAGTTTTAAGAACAACAACCACAATTCCCCATAACAATAGCAACACAACTCACAAAAGGTTTAGGTGACTATCCATACCATTTCCATCTTTTTCAACAGCCCGTTATACCATTTAGATCACAATAATAGTTTTCCGCGACTATCCACAAGGGATGTTATCACAGTTATTTCAATTTCACCAATTACGGTTCCTCTCTATCATATGTTCCACAGTCCTTGCCACATAACACATTCACAATCACAACTTAGTTTATTGCCATTTACTCGCACAATCATATCGAATGCCTCAACCAACAATGCATAAGACACAATATGTACACGAATTCACAAATAGTTCACACAAGTAAACACATCCTGTTCACAAGAGTTTAACTTCACAACTAATTCATGGAGACATCACATACCAAGTATTTGAACAACAAACAAGGCAATTTTACAAAGGTTAAGATTAGCCATACATACCTCAATAAAGCTTTTCCTTACTCTTTTACAATTTCCGGAACTCTTAGCACTTCGATATATTGAGTAAGAATTACAAATCAAATAAAGAATTAGAGATGAGATTGAGACTCTAGCTTGATTCAAGCATATTGACAAACCCTAGAGGTGAAATTTATATCATTTTGTGCCCCTCTTTATTTCACTACCTCCCACTACTCTAAGGTTTGATATGCATGCAAGGAATCCATTGTTATACCCATGAATAACCTCACTAGTGACCCCTTATATCTGAGAATAAAACAAATAAGAGTTAGGGTGATGAAGTCTTACCGCTTGAGATGAAGGTCTAGGGATCTTCACTTGATTTTTCTTCAAGGATTTTGTCATAACTTATGGAGTAATTTGATGGGGAGACTTTCCCTCTCTAGAAACCCTCTCTCACTCTCTAGAAGTACTCAGAAGAATGCTCAAAATGAGCTATAACACCGGATATATTGATATGGGAGTCGGGTTAAAAATTAGAAAATTGGAGCCCCGAGTCAAGTATGCGGTCGCATTTTCGATCGCATAGTTAACATGCGGTCCGCATAATGGACCGCAAAATGCTCCCTAGAAACTAAACATTATGACTCAGTCTGCGGTAAGAATGCGGTCCGCATTCATGTTCTGCGGTCGCAAAGTGCACCGCAGAACTGACCCTCGCAAAAACTCAAAGGAAAATATGTGATGACTATGCGGTCCGCATTTCAATTATGCGACCGCATAACTGACTTCAATTTTAACCAACGTTCTGCCTCACTCTGCGGCAGATATGCGTTCCGTATTTTGACTATGCGACCGCATTCTGGACCGCGTTTCTTGCAATTTTTCTGGAAACCTATTCTTGACTTTTTAATGCATTATTCAATCCAACACATGTTCCTAACTTGGATCCACGGGATCCGGGTTTTTGAGTAGGGATTTCACAGGGCCTTACACTATTGCATGTCAAGTTGAGTTGAACCTTGAAGGCAGGGACCTTAGCCGAGGCACTCATCTCCTCCAAAGCTCGCACCTGCACTTGATCTCTTAGCTCCGTACAAGTAATTTTGGCACGGATGGCATCGCGCTTAAGGTACTCCAAAACTTCCCTTTTTTACTACAACTAGTATAGAAAAAAGAAGGAAAACCACCCCTAAGGGATGAAAGCATCAAAGCGTGCACTGCAAGGCATCTGCTCCACTAGATACAATTTTTGCAGATCAAGCCCAAAATTATCCGAGGCTCGGGTCCTAACCATACCAGCCCGGATCTAAGGCCATCACGAGCCTATGGAAGGAAGTTTCAAGTACAAGAAGGAATGCGCGAGGCACACCCCTATGATAAATTCAAGAAGCAATCTAAATGCATCATCACTCGACATCATCTCCCGTACCAGAGCTATAAAGTCAGCTCCGCGGCCCTATTATGACAAAGCCCCGAAAGACTAAGCGACGCCTTCGCCAAGCAAGACTGACACGTAAAGGCCCCCACTAAAGTAAATCAGCAAGCCTACTCCTGAAAGACCGTCACAGAGCCCAAAGTCACTATCTATACCTTCGAGGTAAGGACCCGGCGATCCAAAGTTGCTTATCTCGTATGAAATACAGAGGGTCCTCCGCAAGGCTGTCTCATATTGGTCAAAAGCTCCAAGAAAAATCAATGTGTCGCCCCAGCATGGGTGACTTTGCGAAGTAAGGTCAAATATATACACTTCAGAGGGCTATATATGGTCAGGGTGGGACACTCATTTACCTAAGGATATAACCTTCTCTCAATGCCTTTGCTGAGGGACCCAAGATACCGTCGATTATCTCCACATAATTTGAGGGACTCGACGGCCTGAATATATTGGGTTAACTTAAGCTTGGTCTAAAGCTTGATTATCAAGCTCAGAGAAAGCCACGCTGACCAACACGGGATCCTGGAAAATGCTTCCATCCAAAGCAGACAACAAATGAAGACTTTCGAAGGCATATAAATATATCAAAGAAAAGGCAAGAATTGAAATCAGAAGCCAGGAAAAAGCATATTTATATTCAGTAAAATCCTTATATACAATTGAATCTTACATGATTTCAAAAGCCCGCAGGATATCTTTTACAAAAAGAAAAAGGGGATAAGATATATGTAGTATGCAAGTCCAGGAGAGCATCCTATGTACGTATAGAACTTCCAAAATCGTCCTTCCGATCATATAACCTCAAAGACAATATCTTCCAATTCCGGGACCCCCACAGGGATCTCCTCCCTATCTTCTCGTAATGGCATTTTCAAAAAGAAGCCGGGAGAAGAGCAAAACGACGAGAGGGTTACCAGAAGAAGGAAAGAAATGGCTGGGCAAAATATTTTGCTAGCACAGACTCCACTAGCATGCTCACCTTGAAGCCACTTCTCGAGATGTCGTCTTGGCCCTAGAGGAAATGACCGAGTTGTGACCATCACCACGCCCTCCTAAATCCAAAGAGGGCATAATACGCTAGGTCGAGGAAGGAGGGTGAGCAACATTGTATAAATCGAGCTCCCTCTTGAGCAGCGGTGGATAATCCGAATCTTTCTCCAGGTCGGAGAACATTGACCTCCTACGTCTCCATACCAAGCCAACAACAACAACAACAACAATAGCATCGCAGCGGGATAACCCATATCGCCAAAGAAATATTGAGGGCTATCTTATGGCGTGTCCGACATTGGATCTTAAGGCCATAGGCCTCAACATTGTAGAGCAACAAAGGTTGGAAAAATGGCAAGGAGGGAAAAAAGAGCATATATCGGAGGGAGTTTGAATGAAGAGCTGATCACAAAGACGCCCCATATATATAGGGGAAAGCAAATTAACTGACGACGCCATTACCGCTCTCGAAAACATAACAACATGCATAATTAATGCGTGTGGAAGCTGAAATGATAACAATGAAACGGCGACATGGAATGACAACAATGATGCTGCCCTGAAGAGCAAGGAGTCATGATACTTCTAATAGCCCTGAAGAAGTGGGAAGGAAAAATTCCCCGACTTCTGAGAAGGGAGGCTGCGCCATCAGCATAATCTCATGTCGAGAACCCATGAGGAGAAGTGTCAAAAACATTTCTTATCACTTCCTTCTAAGAAACGCGGAGACTATCTGTGCACAGGGAAATCCGGAGACTGATTTTCCTCGACATAATGCTTCTAAGAATAAATCCTAAAGGCACGGGATCTCGGTTCGGTTGTTTCCCTCGAGATCTACCGATACCTTGCCCATATTGGGCATCAGCCAAGACCCTGATGGGTGAAGATATCCCCTGAGAGATGTATCCAGGTACCATGATACTTGTCTAAATGGCTCGATACCAGTCCTCCTACGTCATAAGAAAGACGGGCTATCACATCTCATTCTTTTGTTGTACTATGTATTCCGTACTAAGTTTGGACGCCCCTTTTTCTATAAAAGAAAGGTCACCAACACCTTATATGATATCTCTAATTGTCTTACTAAAAAGACTAAAATATTCTCCCTCCCTCTTTCTCTAATCTCTCTCTGGTTCTAAGTCATATCGATTGTTAGCTATTCTCTTGGTTTGTCAAATAAGAATATTTTGAGGTTGCCTTAGCATTTTATTGTTTCTTTATTTGTTCTTCATTATTTGGCTTAAGATCAATAGTATAGAGCCTTATTTATCTATATCTTTACTTGTTATCCCCTTCCCGACTACCCTCAATAAGCCCGATATAGGCTCGAGGCTCGGCTCCCAAGTACCTACTAGCTTGTTTTGAGTCTGGGAAGCGTCGCCTTGTTGGTCCGATTACTGCTTTGGTTAACTCGATCTTTATCACTTCGCTTCACTTTTTAGCACTAGTCACCTTTACCAACTAGCCGGGAATAGATCACGTATTTTTAGAATTCCATTTACAAATCTAATTGTTGTTACTATTTTTACGGTAAACAAATCTATTTCCATTTGAAGAACTAGGTTCGATTGGGACGATGACATCTGTACCCCAACAAGAGAAAAGGCGAGGGTGAACTTGTTGCATTGAGTTCATTTGGTGGTACTAGTATCATGTAAGCATGTATCTGGCATTGGTGACACTCCTAAACATACTTGATGCAGTCTATTTCCTTAGTCATCTTAGAATACCTCGCTCTTAGTATCTTCTTGGCTAACATGAATCCATTCATGTGCGCTCCGCAAGTTCCGGCATACATTTCTTCGACCAATCTGGACAACTCCTTTGGCATCAACACACCACAATAATCCAAGGTTAGGATTATTTCTATACAGAATTCCTCTGCTTTGGAAGAAATGGTTGGCTAAACTTTGAGTGTGCGCTTGTGATTATGGGTTGCTTGCTCTGGATACTCTCCCTTTGCCAACTATTCCTTGATGTCATGGAACCACGGAGTTCCATCACCCACTTTTTCAACATGTGCATAATAAATCAGTTGTATACGAATTCATATTGGGATATGATCAATGAAATTCTTGTATGGAAATTGTATCATGGAAGACAAAGTGGCCAGTGCATCTGCAAACTCATTCTGAACCCTCGAAACATGTTTGAATTCTATCTTTGTGAATCTCTTGATCAGCTCTTGTACACATTTGAAATGGCAATATTTTGGTGTTCGTTGTAGTCCATTCTACTAAAACCTGTTTCACCAAAAGATCAGAATCTCCAATTATGAGTAGCTCTTAAATATTCATGTCAATGGCCAACCTGAGTCCCAAGATGTATGCCTTATTTTCTGCCATATTGGTGGTGCATGGAAACCTGAGTTTTGTGGATACCGGATAGTGTTGGCCTGTTTCTGATTCTAAAACAACTCCGATACCCACTCTTTTGAAGTTTGCAGCTCTATCAAAGAACATTCTCCAACCATCGTACGCCTCAGTGATATCTTCTCCTACAAACGACACCTCATCTTGGGGAAAATACATTTTCAATGGTTCAAATTTTCCATCTATAGGATTTTTTGCCAGATGATCCGCCAATGCTTGCCCTTTGACTGCCTTCTAAGTTACATAGACGATGCCGAACTCACTTAGTAATATGTGCCACTTTGATAACTTACCCTTAGGCATGGTATTGATACCCAATATTTTCCCATAATATTTTCAAAACTATGCCTTGGCACTAATTAGTATTTGTTATATAATTTCTGCATTTTTTAAATATTTTAATTAATTTATCCCAATATTTTATTTATAAAGAATCACTGATTGCATCACAAATAGTTTTATAATAATTTTTGTGGCTTAATTCTATCATTTGTATTTGTACTAAGTTTCAATTATTATACAAATAGCCACATTTATTTTTTAGGATGCAATTGTAATTACTTTGCAATTATAGCCTATGCATGAATTATTGTATTATTTTACCGCAAAATAGCCTTATATATTTTTAAAATATTAAGTAATTATTTTAAAATATTTATAGGCATGAAAATCATTTTTTATAATTTATTAACTATTTTATAAATTAGTTTTTATCAATTAAAGGGGTATTGAACAAATAGCCTTTTTTATTTTGGACCTAGTCTAATTAAATGCTCAAATTCAGTCCTAACTAGCCCAAATCTAACCCAGCCCAAATCTACCCCAGCCCAAACCAATTAAATATGACCCAACCCAATAACCCCATTTTAAATTGTGGTCGGATCAAACTTTACTTTTTAATTCCAAATGACCTTCTAACCTAGCTCATTTGCCCATCTCAGCCGCCCTAGAATTCCTCATTCTCTCTGTCTCTCCGAGACCAACCCCTAACCCTAATCGTCGCCTCCTAAACCTAGCCTTAACCCCATCAATTCCTACATATTCCATGGGATTCCATGGTCATTTGAGACCTCTACTAGTCTCCTGCTTCTTTTGGTTGTTCGATTTTGCTATTCCATAAGTGAAATCCTAAAGGATCTAGCCCAGATCTTGTTCGAGACTCTTTCATAGTCTGTCTATGGTCACCTTCATTTTTGAGCGGTTTTATCTCGAGTTTTACGGTTCAAAACCAGATTCTCTTTACCCCTCCTCCTTTTCCTCAAAACCTTAATCTTCGGACATGAATTCGTCACGATCCTTGTAGATCTGGAATGATTCTGAGTTTGTCAATGACTTTTGTTTAAAGATCTCTGTTTTCTTTATTGGTAATCGATTTTTTAGCATTGTGTTACTTTTGGTTTTTGTTTCCTTGTTATTCGTTGGTCGAATCTTTGTGTATCTGAAGTATTTTCAAGTTTCCATGACCGCTTTCCTTAAGAATTTTTTGATTTCCCTACTGTTAATCAACTCTAAGTATTTTTTTTAAATTAGGGTTTCTGCTTTGTTTGATTTTGCAAAGGGATTTCTGAAATCCCTGTTGTGTTTGATTAATCTTTCTTGTGTGAGTATGTTCCAGCCTTAGTTGTTGGCTCTTCATTGTTCACTTCAACATTTTTTTTGTTATTTTTTGAATAATTGACTGACTGACTCAATTATCTAGGGTTTCGGTCTTACTGAGATAATTTACTATACTTTTGCTTGCTTTCCTTGATCCTAAGATTCCTAATTAATGTCTCTTGCCTATTTAGGGGGGTTGTTCGACCCCAGATTGGTCTTTAATTGCTCATGTTGCCTTATTTGTGTGATTGATAGCTTGATGTATAGGTTCTAATGTTAATTGGATGTTAGACTCACTTTTTGCCTTATTTGAAATTCAAAACGAGTTACTTATGGGAATAATTTCTCGATTGTCTACCCTATCAAGCTTAGTTGATTATTGTGATTGCTTTCCTTACCTTATTTACAATATTAAGCTACCTTTCCTTATCTGAAACTGAAATCGAGTTATTTCTGGGAAAGATTCCCTGATTGTCTGCCATGCTAAACTTAATTGAATATTTGATTGCTTTCCTTACCTTATTTACAATATCAAGTTGCCTTGCCTTATTTACTTTACACTATTCGACTCCTATAAGTACATGACTCTGTTTCAAACACAGACACAGAGAGAACTAAGACAAAGCACCTAAAACATTCTTGCTCTTTCTCTATTGCAAACTGATGTCACTTGTCTACTACACTATCTGGTCGACTGGAAGCCAAGATTAGATATTATATCCTCTTTATTTCACTCTTTATTGCAAATTTCCAATTGGTATGTCTCTACTACTATCATTCAATTAATTTGTGTGCTTATCAGCATGTTTACTTCTGTTTAAATACATATGTCTATCAGCATGTTTACTTTTATTTAAATCCATATGTTTACCATCATGTTTACTTTTGTTTAATCCATGAGGTTACTTCTATTTTCTGTATTTCAATTAGCATGACTGTCGCACCTCCTTTTTACCGCTACCGCACCCCGCAAAGGGCGTGGTAAAGGCAATTTTTCTAATTAAAGGACAATCGAAACGGGGTTTATTATTAAGAGTTGGAGTCGCCACTTGAGAGTTTTATGGTGTCCCAAGTCACCGATTTGAATCCCGAATCGAGAAAAAAGTTGACTCCGTATTACAGTCTATGAACTAGAAATCCGGATAAGGAATTCTGTTAACCAGGGAGAAGGTGTTAGGCATTCCCGAGTTCCGTGGATCTAGCACGGTCGCTCAACTGTCATATTTGGCTAAATTATATGATTTTAGTACATGTTCAAACCTATGTGCAATTTTTACCTTTTAACCGCTTTTATTATTATTTTTAATGAGAATTGCAACGTTATGAAAACACATCTCAAACCACGTCACATCAATGTACCCGTGGTTATTGACGTATTTCGACTCCGTTGAGATTTGAATTTGGGTCACATAAATGTGCACCCGAGTTTAGGGAGGTAATGTTATTAAAATACGCGCCTAAAGAGTCTAACGCGTTATTATTTTGGGGAAGGCCGTGCAATTTGCTAAACGGCTCATCCCTTAGTCTAAGTATTTTTAATATATAAACTTACGAGGGCCCGCAGTTTGTGCGTTTTATTTGGCGAGGCTCGTCTCATTTTTATTAAAAGGCAAGCCTAAAGCAACTATGATTTTTCTATATTTTTTTTGTCTCTAAGAATAAAGAAGAATCCTAATTAATGAGCATTGTTTAGGAACTCTTATTTTTAAATCTACGGCTTTCAATTAATTAAGACCCTCCGAACATGTAATTTTCTTCTAATTTGGTGGTACTCATTAAAATACAAAGTCAACGTAGACTGTAGAGAAATTAGTATTTAAAACTAGAGTTTGCACTCTTTCATAAATCAGTTAGTTAACACAACAAATAGTTATCCTCAACACTAGCAAAAGTGAGAAAGAGAAGGTATAAGACGCTGGAGCATGGTTCGACTTGGGAAACATTAATGGCAGCTTAATTACTAATTCTAATTAACACTACTAAGCCGACACTCAACACTTAAGTTATTCATGAGTTTAGAACTAAGCTACTGTGATTACATGGACTGATTCTCAACTCGTTTTAAGCTATCTTTCTAATTTCACTAGACGAAACACACAGAAACCAGATTAAACTAACTGAGACCAAGGAATAATTGCCAAACAATACCACTTAGCTTTAGCTACATCTTTTAATGTGTTAAATACCCAATATGATCTTTAGTTCGCGCGACATAGTCCAATTACGAAGTCCTATTATACAATCCAGGAATTTTGAAGAAAACAAATACATATCAACATTAGACTAGACTAAACAATTGTATTTAACACCCATTTTGACTCTTAATAAGCAATAATCTAGGAGGGCACGACTGGAGCACATACGTGAGCAATTTCATAGCATTTCCACATCAAAGTTACACTGAAACAAGTTCAAATAGGTACATGTGGACTCGACTTTCAACTTCACTTGAGCCTAGAAAGAAAGTACCCGAAAATGGCAATACAACGAGGAAGGAGTAGGTCAGCAGTAGCAGATGACAATCACAACAGCAAATGGGAGTTCAAACAGCCACAATCTCAACCAACTTCAAACCAGAGATGCCTCAGTGATCTGGAATTATTTTAAATCAAACGAGACCAATATAGAAACCCATAGACAATATAAAAGTGACCAAAAACGAACCCACGAGATCAACCTAATCAACAGATAACTCACAGTTGACTCAAACCAAACAGATTCAAGTTCAAATTGAGTCCAAAAACTCTGTCACTTTTCAAGTACCAAACCGAAAGAGAGGATTACAATCTGTTTTGGTTTCCAATTGGTCTAAAGAGTTGAACTAATACTGAGGAAAGAAGTAATGTAACAGTGTTTTTGTTTTGACTCTCAAAGGTGCTCTCTTTTCTAATTTTCTTATGGTCTAAAAGAAGAACTCATCACCCTCCAAGCTCTCTTTCAAGCTCTCCAAAAATCAGTCTCTTTTTTCTGATTCCAGAAGAAGAACCTTAAAGCCCAAAGAATTCCCCTAAAACTGATTAAAGAAGCCTTAACTATCTGGAAAAAACTCGATTAATGACCTGTGATTTTTCAGTCTCTTTAATTCTTTCTACAAAACTAATTTTTTAAGCTCTCCAGACTGCCCTCAACTCTGTCCTAAATCCTCTCATTTATACCCAACACAGACCCCTCTTTCCGGCCTGTTTTACCACTAACCTATTAAAAAATGAAACCCATGATATTCCCTGAGCACCCCACTACTAAGTGTCCCATTACATTGTTTAAATCAATTGTTATGGGTGCCTATTTGTTTAATCACTCCCTTTAAACCTCCCTATTATGTTTTGTTTCCAGAATTATTAAACAAATATATTAGATTTCAAGGCACATTAGTGCTTATTGACAGAGCACTCAACTAAACCAATTCTTCAAGTTTTCAATTCCCAAATTACCCCTGTGATTCACTGAAACTACTACCTACCCAATCCCCTTTCAATCTGTACCCAAAACCCATTAGCTATAACTAATTCCCTAATCGAGCTCAACCAACAACTTAAGATAGAACATAGATCAGATCAAATAGCATCAAAATGAGGACCAATGAATCATAAACAAGACGGAGGATTCAGTGATTAAACTAACACACTTCTAGATTAAACCTAAACACAAACAAATGAACACTGTAAACATACTGAACGAAAACAAACTGAATTCATATGCAAGAATGATAGACAACTGAGAGAAAAGAACCAATATAACACAAAAGAAACGATTCGAACCAATAGTAACAACAAACAACTACAGTTTTACACAAAGCCTTACTGACAAATTCGAATCGTTCAAACAAAAATCAGAAGAATGAAAACAATCCAGAGTAAAACCAAACAGACATGGGTGAGCAAATTACTGATTTCGAAATGCAGTCTCAACTAAAGGGCGCGATGCTAATTGCAAATCGTCAAAGCTTAACATACAGATCTTGTATTCAAATTATGCTCCAAAACAGAGGTTGTATTTTTCCATTACTTAGGCATGCTTCTGTTAGAATACTCCAAACACATGTTTCGAAGCTAAGAATAGATTCAACCAGAATTTCATTTGTGTTACAGGTTCATCATGTCATTCTCCATTCATAAGTTATAGAAGGTACCTTTGAACAAATTGAAACTTCAAAACGAAAACAAGGATTTGCACCGGAAAACAAACGGACAGTACCTCGAACCTGCCCAAAAACCTCGAATCCGACACCAACTTTGAACCATAATCGCAGCCTTGAATCATGCTGGAAAAACTCAAAATTTCGAACGAGACCTGACGACTTTTAACTCGGATAACACATCGACCCTGAACCTCGAGCAGGCAACCTCGAACACCAAATTGTTTTCCCGGATCTGAACTTGACCGAACAAACTCAAAAGAGGGGTACATAATAGGACAATGAACGGAACTCAAGACCTCTCCTTGAGTAGGAGAAACGAGAATGGATCTATGTATATGTATGTCCTTGCGTTTCTGTTCGTGTGAGTTCCGGCGAGTGGGTTGTGTGTATGTGAGTGTTTTACGGCATTTCCGGCGAGAGGGAGGTGAGGTCCTATTTATGGTCGCTTGTTTGTGTCGTCGCTGGTGAAGGTTCTGGGGTCATTTGGGGTTGTTCAGCGGCGATGGGGGAGGGGGGGTCGTTCGCAAAAAATATGAGAAGGGAGTGCGGGGTTCGTGTGGGGGCTGGCGGCTTGGAGAAGATGAGGGTTGGGGTCTTTTAGGGTTTGGGAAATATGGGGAATGAAGGGTAATTGAAATGGGGGAGGGGGTCATTTGGGTATTGGGCAGACCGGGTCAGGGGTGGGTTTTTGGGTGTATTTGGTTTAGGTTGGGAATTGGGGTGTGGTTTTGGGCCTGGTTGTTTCAAATTAAAGAAAAGACCCAATTTGACTTCCTTCCTCTTTTTATTTCCTTTTTAATTTCATTTCCAAAACTAAATTCTAAAAATCCTAAATTATATTATAGAACCAAATTAACTTATCAAAAATATTAATTAACTTCTAATAATAATTATCACACACAATTAACTACCAATTTAAAATAAAATCATACAATTTAGACATTAAAGGCTAAAAATACAAATTACATTATTTTTTAATTTTTCGTTTTTGTAAAGCACACTTGATTACTCCTAATCGTAAAATTAAATCCTAGAATGCAAATGCAACATATTTTTTTGTATTTTCATCAATTTAAACAAATAATCATGCACACACAAACGCAAACAATAAGAGACAAAATAACATAAAATTCACAAAAATTGCTAGCAACACAAAACTATTTTATTTTGAATTTTTGGGAGTAATTCTCATATAGGGCAAAAATCACGTGCTCATAATAACAACTTTTTCCTTCCTATTTCTGGGCTTCAACTAGTATTGCTACTTTGTGTGATTGAATCTTTATGTTTCTTCATGTACTCTTCAGCATGATTGCCTCTACATCAAGAGTTATGTCTCACTAGGTCTAGTAAATATGTTTACTACAATGTTTATGTATTGTGTGTTCCTAAATGGCATGCTTAAGTGTGATTGTGGTTTAGACCTTAAATTAGTATTCTTGCATGCCCTATGTCTCTATTAACCAGCATGACTACCTTATATTCCCAATCCATGCTCCCTTTTGCATAACTGCTTGTACACCTAGAACTGATTGATAAAGTGAAATCGAAATCGGGCAATGTGATGTTTTGTGACTATGTTGTTATTGGATAAACCTTCCTTTCTCTCCGAAGGTTTTCAACATGTTCCTCACTCTTAATATGTTACTCCGAACTATTACTGCTCCTAAAGTATTTTCACTCCTAAAGAATTAACCTCTATATTGTTTTCAAAAATCCGTTATGTGAAGTACTCTCACTTTTACTCCTATATTACCTAAGTTTTGCCCCTCCAATGCGTGTACTACCTAGGAATCCATGAGATTCAACTGAACTCTGGCACATTGGGGCTTGCCTTTCCACACTGCACATAACTACACTTCTATTCAAAGGTTCTTGGTGTGAGCATTGCCCGGGGTCCCTAAAGCCCTTGGGAATTTTGACATACCAGGATACCCTTATTGGACATCACGAGGTTGTGGCATCTAGGACTGTTTGAAGGCCTGGTATTTCCATGATTCACTTTGGGCCTATTTCAGGCTCCCTATAGTATAGTTTTTCATTCATTATGTAAATTTACTTATGGTCTGTAATAATGATCTTTGTAAACAGATATTAGGGAAATTAGTAAACTATGAGGGATTATTATACACATTTGTTGGGGAATGGGTAGATATCCTTCCTATAGGATTTAAAAATAATGTTTATATTCCTAGAAACCATGCCTATACGACATTACAATGATTCTTCTCTTGTGTACACTATAGAAATCATGTCCATAAGGGTTCAAACTAAATTTCTGCAATTAGAAATCATCATGTTATTTGATTGTTTGCAAGCATTCTGGATACCATGCCTATAGGTTGTTACATATCTTATCTATTTAGATACCATGCCTATAAGCTGTTACAATGTTTGTTCACATAGACATCGTGCCAATAGGATTTAAAAATCGATCCTTCACTCTGATAACATGTCTGTAAGTTTGTTGTGATGTTCTCTTAGATACCATGCCTATTGGGCTTTTAAAATTAATCATCCTTGTCTGAAAAGATAAAATTCTGCATATTAAGAATGTTCAAATCAATCATCATCATGTTTTAATCACTGCATTTAGATGTCATGTCTATAGGATTCTAAGACCAGTTCTACAATTAGCCGCCAACGTCTATAAGTCTGAAATTAGTTATTCAGCGCCTAGACCAGCATGCATATAAGACTTAATAAAATCAAACTGTTTTAAAAATGGTACACAGAATTCTGAATGCATTTATATAGCTTGTGTATAAGGTATTATTCCTAGTCAAGCCTATGGGTAATCAAGGTCTTATACAACTCGAAACTATGATGTACTTGTTTGTGAACTTCCCAGATTCAATAGATCCTAAAATTAGTAGGCAAATTTATTAGGTCTTTAACGCTTTTGTCTTAACTCAATGTTGCATACTCTCTGCTTTTCATGCTCACCTGGATATCATGTTCTAGGGCCTTCTTAACTATCTGCAATCTATTGTTTAAGGCATGCACTTACTTGATATATTTGTGGAGGTAAAATGTGAGCCTTTTAATTGTTCTATCTTTGGTCCAGTCCTATATGTTTTTTTGTCGCCTAGAGTTTTATCCATTAATTACTATAGGAGAGTTTAGATCCACCCTCACTAGAAGTCCTAAAATACCTCCGGGACATATAAGTAAGGCGACAGGTAGTGCTCGCATAGGATATATCTTACATTTACTAGAACGCTTTACACTATGACCAAGGGTAGGGAATTGGGTAGTAAAGGATATGATGACATGTGCGCCAATGCCACTAATAATGCTTACCAGTTATTGTACATATATGATCCTATAGGCAGACAAACCTAGGACCTCCCTCATCTTATTTACATATGTGCTTAGACTGCTATCATGTCAATATTTCTCTATCTCATATATGTTCTTAGATAATGTATTTGTTAAATGACTATTTCAGATAAACCATGTTCGGCCGGGACCCACAGTTGCGGACCACGAGGGGTACCTAACACCTTCCTCTCAAGGTTATTTCAAGCCATTTCCCTAATCTCTAGTAACACAAACTAGTTATATAAGTTAATTGATCTAAGTGACCTAACACACCTCAATCCGTTAGGTGGCGACTCTTTAAATTCAAATACCCAATTCCCAAAAGGAAACGAGTTGTTCCCCCATGATTGTCGAAACCCGGGCTTCCCGCAAAAAGGGAAAAAATGGAGCGCGGCGGCATGGGTTTCTAAAAGATGTATTTTAGCGGGTCCATATTTGATATGAGATATGTAGTGTATGCACAAAAATAATACCTCAAGTTATCTGCTATCCACATCAAAGCACAACAAGTGCGTTCCAACAAAGAGTACCGGTATTCGTAAGGTGTTATTGCTCATATAATATATCGCATGCTCCTTTCGTCCAGTCTCATAATGTTGTTCCAGAACACAACCAAAAGCCCCGTCCAATACAGAAAAATAAAGTAGCAGAGTTTTTCCTTGTTCTGGTGGGACTAGAATGGGTGGTTTAGATAAATACTCCTTGATTTTTTCGAAGGCCTTCGGGCATTCTTTAGTCCCGCTTGTTGCAACATCTTTCCTTAACATCCTAAAGAACAATTCACATATCACGTTTGTTTGTGCTATGAAATGACAATGTAATTAAGACTCCCTAAAAATCTCATCATATCTTTCTTATTCTTTGCAGGTGATAGGTCCTGGATAGCCTTGACTTTTGACAAGTCTAATTCAATCCCTCGGTGACTGACGATGAATCCTAACAATTTTATACCAGGGACTCTGAAGGAACATTTTGCAGGATTCAGTTTCAGATTGTGTCTTCAAAGTTGATCAAAGAATATCTTCAAGTCTGCTATGTGACCTGTACTCTTTTTTGGATTTGATGATAAAGTTGTCCACGTACACCTCTATTTCTTTATGTATCATTTCATGGAAGATGGCTTTCATGTCTTTTATATAGGTGGATCCAACATATTTCAAACTAAAGGGCATCATCTTATTGCAGTATAATACCAAAGGTGTGAGAAAAGCTGTCTTTTTGGAATCCTCTTCATCCATCCAGATCTGATGATATCTTGCGAAGTAATCCACAAAGGATTGGAGTTCATGTTTGGAACAATTGTTGATCAGTACATGTATGTTGGGCAACAGGAAACCATCTTTGGGATTTGCTCTATTCAGATCTCGGTAATCAACACATACTCTAACTTTCACATCTTTCTTCATAACTAGTACAATGTTGGCAGACCAAGTCAGATATTCGACGACTCGGAGAACCTTATCTTTAATTTGCTTGGTGACCTCCTCTTTTATCTTCAAACTCATATCCGGCTTGTGCTTATCGGTGGACACATGGGATTGATGGGTAGCTTGTGATCCACTATGGATGCAATCAAACCATTCATATCATAATAGAATCATGAAAAGACATATTTATACTCTTTTAGAAATCTTACATACTCTTCCGTCTCTGATGGTGATCGATGAAGGCTTCTACGTGTTTCCTTGACCATTTCAGAATCCCCTAATTTAAGTGCCTCAATTTTGTCCAAATTAAACTTTGGTTAGTTTTTAAAGTTTTCCACTTCTCTGACAATTTTCGTAGCTATTATATCATCTTCCAGGTGTCGCGTTGTTTCATTAAATGTGACAGTCATAGGTTCATCAGGATAGGCAATAATAATGCTATAAAGAAAAGTGTAAAGAATAATAATAAATATGAAAAATAATAATACGTTAATAAAATCTTGAAAACGTCAACAAAATGCAGCTCGATGACTCGAGCAATTATTTCAAAGAAAAATACTGAAACTGTTTCAAATGCTCAAAACTATTTTTAAAAATAATTGATGCTAATTTTCCAAGCTACCTAGGAACTTGATGGGCCCGGGATGGTGCAGCAGTCCAGTTTTTTAGAACGACTCCTTTCTCTATAGTCTGAATGGTAAGGTCTTCCTCCTCCTCCTCAACTATTGCACTGTAGTCCATATCTTCTTCATCTAGAAATAGCTTCCTCATGCCAGCTAAGAATTTATCTTCCTCAGATCCCCACATCATGTCTGCTTGATAGAATGTTTCGTATAGAGGTGGTACCGATTGTTCTAGTGCATAATAAAGAACCACTCCATGGTGGCGATCAATACTAGTATTCTTTCAAAGTATATTCATATCCGAGCCCAAAAGTGGTGCCATAGCGCTGCGGTTGTACGAGTTTGGTGATCCCTTGAAGGTTTTTGGCGAGCCCTTTGCCAGGTTCATACCATGTCCATAGCAGTATACTTTCAATCTTGTTTCTCCACCATCGTTCTTTTTCAATTGCGTTGACGCGCTCAATAACATGGTATATTTTTCCACCAGCTTCTTTCTTTTCTCGATGATTGGAAGGGTCTGATTGATATAGATGGGATTACTTCCATCTCTATGAATAATTACTTCCTGGTGATTCCACTCAAACATCACAGTCTGATGTAGTGTTAAAGCCACTACTCCGGCGGCATGTATCTAGGGTCGTCCTAATAATAGGTTATATGTAGCAGATATTTCTAACACTAGGAAGTCGACATCAAACCAGGTAGGGCCTATTTGAAGGCTGGGGTTAATTTATCCGATGGTGGCTCTTTGAGATCCATCAAACGCCTTCACATTCATATTTCCCATTCGTGTCTTGTGCAGGACTTTACCTAATCTCATCAAAGTAGTCAGTGGGCATATGTTCAGACTTAAACACCCATCTATCAGGACCCCGGCAATAAACTTATCCTCAAATTGCACAGTGATGTGTAGTGCCCTATTGTGACTTAGTCCTTCTGGTGGTAATTCATCCTCGTGAAAGGTGATTTTATGGCTCTCCTGTAAGGCCCCGTGAAAACTTGTACTCAAAAAGCTAGTAGCTCGTAATGTCAAGTCCTGAATATATGTTAGGAATATATAATATTCTTCGCGGTCCAGCATTTGAAAATCAGAGTAAAAGTTTTTCCAGAAAAGGGCTGAAATGCTGTCCAGAATACGGTCGCAGATCAAGTATGCGGACCACATTTCTGCCGCAGATAGAGTCAGGGGTTTGGTTAAAATCAAGTTCAAAATGCGGTCCATTATATGACCACATAACTGATATGCGGACCGCATTTTGCACCGCAGAGTGAGTCAATGGATCAGTCAATTTGAGGTTAAAAATGCGGCCCATTATGAGACCACAAATCATGTATGTGTACTGCATTTCTGTCGCATACTGAAATAGTGGAAACAAGTTTTTGGAACACATTTTGCGGTCCATTATGTGGACCGCATTTCGTATCTGCGATCGCAGAATGCGACCGCAGACCCAACTCGGACTCCAAATTTTCTTAATTTTAAATCCGACCCCCTTTTCAATAAAACACCCTAACCCCTCTTTTTAATCACTTTACTGAACAAAATAAGAGAGAGGGAATAGAGGGTTCTTGAGAGAGAAAGTTCATCTTCCACAATTTGATTTTCCAAAGTCACCCAGGACCGGAAATTTTTGAGTATTATTTTCATCTCCATTCTTGCAGGTAAAATCCCCAACCCTTTTTCATTGATTTTCAAATTTTAATAAAAGGGGAGATTCTTATGCATTGATTCTTGGTAATAGGGGTCGAAACACTCATGCATGTCTATTAAAATCTAAAATCTAGTAAGAGTAATTGGGTTGGCGTAAAGAATTGTATAAAGGAGGGTCGATAACCTAAATGTGTTCGGGTAGTGATTGTGAACTTTGATTCTAAGAAATATATAATAATTTGTGCACTAGATTGACGTTGCCAGCCTTTTTGGTAAAGTTGTAAGTAGATATTAAAAGGGAATTTGGCTCCAGGTATGTATGGCTAACGTTGACCTTTGTAAAATCACCTTGTTTGGTGTATGAATATTTGGTATGTTATATCTACGTGGATTAATTGTGCAATTCGTGTGATTGGTATGATTGTGAATGTGATATGTGGTAAGAGCTGAGGAACAAATGATGGAAGGAAATTGTAAATAATGCAATTGGAATAACTGTGATAGCAACATCTATGGCTTATTGTGGGCAATTATCGTTGTGACATAAAACACATGTGAGTTGTTGAATATGATGAAAATAGTATTGATGGTTATGGAAATACTTGTAAATTGTTGTTGTTATTTCTTAAGAAGTGTTGTTGTTGATCTTTGTGAAGTGTTCATTGTTGTTGTGTTGTTTGTGAATTGTAACTGCACGGTGGGATCGGGTTGCGCGCCGCAACACGAAGTTATAAGGTGTGGGTTGTGGTGATAAGGGTGGCCGAGGTAATAAGGGTGGAAAGTGAACGAAATCACTATTGAAATAAAAATATGATCAAATTGTGAAATTATTGATGTGGAAATGTGGAAGGGGAAACATGAAAGATTGTAAACTTGTTTGGCTTGATTGTTCCTTCCTTTTGCATTTGATTGTTGCTTCTATTATTGTTACCTACTTGTGTATGGTTTGAGTTTATTTGGAGCAAAGTTTGTTCATGAATACCAGTACAATTCAAGTGTACTGACGTCCCTTTTTCCGGGGGCGCTACATTCATGTTATGATTGTAGGTGAATCCATAGCAGGTACTCTAGTCCACTGACCGTAGCTCCTCATCATTTCTTGTCAGCTGAATTGGTGAGCCCCTTTCCTTTCAGGGCCCTGCGTGGCTCATGCCGCTTCTGTTTTGGGATCTTGTTTTGATATTTGTATAAGGTATAGCCGGAGCCTTATTACTGGCAAGTACTGTATCATCCTTTTTCATATTTAGAGGCTCCGTAGACAGAAAATGTGGGTCATGAACTTATGTGATATGTATCTTGTATGTTTGTCTATGTAAAATGTAAACCACGCTAAGAATCATGTACAGTGTGTATGTTTTGAAATAAACAGGTGTTTAATTTTAAATGGTTATTTCATTTGGCTAATAAGTAATGAAAAATGCGGGGTAACGCTTGGGGTAGGAAAGGCACCCAGGTCCACTTGACTGGGGCTACCCGGTCGAGTGCCGATCATGTCCCTCGAATTTAGGGTGTGACATCTCCAATACTCGCCTGACCATATATGCCATCTCTCCATTGGCGATGTTGGTGGGTACATAAGCTTCGCTCATCACTTTTATCAAGGCATTCCTGTGTGTGTTGGAGTTTTACAGCAACGACAAGTTGGATATCTGAACGGGAGTTTGTTTAAATGGTCAAAATAAAGTATACTCTTGCTTCTACTTTCCCCCAAAGATCATCAGTGCCAGTCTCAATAACATGCAGCCTAGATGCAACTTCATTGCTTGTTCCTCCCAGGTGCTTCGGTGTATAAACCCTGCCAGTTCTAGTCATGCCTTGTGCTGCACTTATTTCCTCCATTTTTACTTTTCCTTTTCTTCTTTCTTCCGCAACATAACCATATGGGATAGTATCAGACTTGTAAGATGGCATGGGAGCTACCATCACAGTGAATGATGTAGTTACCTCAACTTCAAATGGTGCTTAGGTTTGTACCATAATGGGTGTGAGGTTGACGGGAGATGTTTTAGAATCATCTCTTTCTTAGACGAGTCTGATTGACCCTTCTAGATCCCATTCCTCGCTAGTATCTATCGCATTCATTCCCTCACCTCTGTGATCCAGAAGAGGATTATTACGAATATTTGGTGCATTTTCCTTTACTTATATGACTTTAGTGTCGATCAATGTCTGGATCTAGTCTTTCAGTTTGCGACACTCATCAATAGTGTGACCCTCCATTCCTGAATGATAGGTACATGTGTTGTTGGGGGTTAATCCACTTAGAAGAATTTCCCATAGCAACGATAGGAATGGGATTGACATAACCAACAACCTTCAATCTCTTGTATAGTCAGTCTATGTGTTTAGCAGTTGGGGTGTATTATCTAGGTGGTCTGAGGTTGAAGCTTGGTCATAGTTTTAGGTAATTTTGCTGGGCGGGTGGTGTTGAGTGATAATACGCGGGTTAAGTGTTATAACGACATCCATACCCCAAGCAACAAATGGCCATAGTTCTGACATAGGATGCGGTTCTGTATGTAGTGCATGAACAGGTCACCGTGTACCTGACACTGATGACATTTTTAGACGAAACTAAAGCAATCCTTTTCCATGGTGATCCAGTAATACCCTGATCGAATGATTTTATTCGCAAGGACGTCTCTATTCATATGAGGTTCGCATATTCCTGCGTGTACTTCATTCATGATTCTTCCGGCCTCTTGGGCATCCACACATTTCAATAGGTTCAAATCTGGAGTCCTTTTGTACAGAACTTCTCTGCTCAAGAAGAAACCACCAACGAACCTTCTAATGGTTCTCTTTTGATCTCCACTAGCTTGCTTGGGATATACCTTTGTCTTCAAAAATATCTTGATATCATGGTACCATGGCTGAACATTTGGATCTACCTCAACTGTATTGCAATAACAATGCCTTTCTCGGATCTGGTTTCTAACGAGTCAATGTGTACATTGCCTGATATGGCAACATCGAGGCCAAACTAGCGAGTGCATCATCTAACTCATTATGAAAATGAGGAATGTACCTGTATTTGATTGACTTGAATCGCTTGCTATGATCTTCCACCTGTTTCATGTATGGAATAAGCATGACATCCCAAGTTTCCCATTATCCCTAAGCTTGTCGGATAATCAGATCCGAATCTCCTATGATTATCAATTCTTCCACATCTTGTTCAATTTCCATATTTATTCCCATAATGCAGGCTTCATACTCGGCAGTGTTGGTGCAAAAAAATCTGCAGCGGGTTGTGGCCGGATAGTGCTGACTAGTGGGTGAGATCAAAAGTGCCCCAATCCCGACACCTTTTGCGTTCACAGCTCCATCGAAAAACATTTTCCAATCATTGGTGTCATCTGAAATTATCTAAACTGAACTTACTTCCTTGCCCAGAAAGTAAGTACTCAAAGGCTGATACTCATCATCAACAGGGTTTTCGACTAGGCAATCCGCTAAAGCTTAGGCTTTCATTACCATGCAGGTGACATAGACTATGTCAAACTCAGTGAGCAGGAATTGCCATTTTGATAACCTCCCTGTTAGCTTTGGCTTTTAGAATATGTACTTCAAAGGGTCTATCTTGGTGATGAGGTAGGTGGTGTAGGCCAACAAGTTATGCCTAAGCTTCTGAGCGACCCAAGTTAGGGCGCATCAAGACCTTTCCAACAAGGTATATTTGGCTTCATAACTTGTGAACTTTTTGCTCAAATAATATATTGCTTGCTCTTTCTTCCTGGTTACGTCGTGTTGCTCGAGGACACAGCAAAAGGAAGTCTCCAAAACTGTCAGGTACGAAAACAAAGGTCTCTCAAGTTCAGGTGGGACCAAGACTGGCGGGTTTGATAGATATTCTTTGCTTTTGTCAAACGCTTCTTGACACTCATTCGTCCATTTAATCGTGGCATATTTCTTCAATAACTTGAATACGGGTTCACAGGTGGAAGTCAACTGAGCAATGAACCGGTTGATGTAGTTCAACCTTTCTAACAAGCTCATAACCTCTTTCTTGGTTTTCGGAGGAGGAAAATATCGAATAGACTTTATCTTTGTTGGATCTAGCTCAATGCCCCTCCGACTGACTATAAATCCCAAGAGTTTTCCAGAAGGAACACAAATGCACATTTAGCTGGGTTTAGTTCAAATCATACTTACACAGCCGCTCAAAGAACTTTCTCGGGTCTCGAATATGGTCGTCCTGTGTTCTGGATTTGATAATCACATCGTCCACATACACCTTAATTTCTTGGTGCATCATGTCATGAAAGATGGTAGTCATAGCCAACATATAAGTTGCTTCGGCATTCTTCAAAACAAAAGGCGTGACCCTGTAGCAATAGATGCCTTAGGGTGTGGTGAAGGCTGTCTTTTCCGCATCTTCTTCATCCATCAAAACCTGATGGTACCCATCATAACAATCCACAAAAGATTGTATCTCATGTTTGGCACAATTGTCAACAAGGATGTGGATGTTTGGTACAGGGAAGTTGTCTTTGGGACTTACTTTGTTCATATCTCGATAGTTGACACACACTTGATTTTTCCCATATTTCTTTGCCACGTGAAACACATAGCTAGCCATGTGGTGTATCGAACCACTAGGATTACCCCTGCCTTCAACTGCTTGGTGACCTCTTCTTTGATCTTGTTAGTGATATCAGTTTTGAACTTCCTCAGTTTTCTTGGACAGGGGGATAATCGGGGTAAGTCGGCAATTTGTGTACCACTAAATCAACATTTAGACTTGGCATATCATCGTAGGACCAAGAAAACACATCTTTGAATTTGAACAAAATTTGGATCAATGCATCCCTGGTTCTTTCATTTGTATGAATGATTATCATGGTTTCTGGGACCTCTTCAGAACTACCCAAATTAACCGGCTTGGTTTCTTTTAAGTTTGGCTTAGGTTTATCTCGAATTGTTCCAATTCTCAGTTTATTTCCCTAAAAGCCTCTTCTTCATCATATTCTTGTTCTTGATTCATTATTTCACTATTAGACAGCGTGCTATGATCTGGGCATGAAGACCGCAAGCATGTAATGTTATTTAAGTCTGCATTATTAGATTGAAAGGAAGAAATAAGAAAGTAAGAAAAATTAGAAAGAATAAAGAAAAAGATTAATAGACGATGAATTATTGATTTCATTCCATTAAATTTGAATATAGTAGGGTTTACATTGGAATTTTAAAGACAATAAACTAAAAGAAACATTAGAGTAACACCCTGGAATAACTCGAAATGCAGAAAAGGTGGCAAGACTGGACTACCGGGATTCACGCCTGACTGGGAACAGAGAAGCCTTCCAATTTTGCAACTTGGCAACGGGACCCATAAATTGCACCTCGGCAGTGCTCGAGCCTTCACTAGGCTGTACCATATGGGCTTCGTATAACAATTTCCCCATGGCCCCACATATGTCCTCAATTTCCTCGGCCATGAAGTCCTCATCTTCTTCTTCTTCCGTGTACTTGGGCCTAACGAATATTTCGTAGAGATGTGGAACTAGCTGGGGTAGAACCCAACCATTGCTCTTTCATTCATTTGCCCATGTCACATCAGCTTCTATGGCGTCAAAGCCCACACCGAAGAACTTCTCGCTGGCAGCTAATGTGATAGGCTTTGTGATACCTTGCAATGATGCCCCGAGTCCCTTCTTAAGCTTATAACCATGCTTGATTATTTCAGTAGCGACCATGATAGACACATTTGATAGAAAGGGTAGAGGACACGGGATTCCCTCCTCACATTGATCTGCGACCACCACCTCGAAAGCTTAATAGACTATATGCTCGTGACCTTCCTTAGCTTCGAGATATGGGACTGACGGGTCCCGATAAATTGACTGCTCGTCTTCTCCACGAACCACAATTTCTTGATCTTCGTGATCAAATTTCACCATTCGATGGAGGTTTGAAGGTATGGCCCCCGCAGCGTGGATCCAAGGCCTTCCTAAGAGAAAATTATAGGAGGTATCCATGTCAAGGACCTGAAATGTCACCTCAAAATCTATAGGACCGATAGTCAAAATCAAATCGATCTCACCTATGGTGTCTCTCTTGATGCCATCAAAGGTATGCACACAGATATTGTTAGGCCTGATTCTCTTAGTCCCAATCTCCATTCTTTGCAAAGTTGAGAGATAGTAGATATCAACACCGGATCCGCCATCCAGCATGACTCTTTTCACATAGTACCCCTCACGCTTAATTGTCAAATGGAGGGCTTTGTTATGGGTGGCCCCTTTCGGGGCAAGTCATTCTTGCTAAATGAATTCTGGTTAATTGTAAATAATCTTTTGCCATCCTTTCCAATTGCTCCACAGTGGTGTCAATCGAAACATAGGCTTCGCTGAGGGTCTTTATTAGCACTTTCTAATGCTTGTTCGAGCTTATTAGTAGAGACAAAAGCGAGACCTGAGTGGGAGACTTTCAGAGTTGGTTAATTACCTCATAGTCCGGAGTTTTCATTTTTTGGAACAACTCCTCTACTTCTTCGGAACTAATTGGATTTTTTAGAGGGAAGCGCTTCTGCTTGGCATTGTTCACTTCTTCAAGATTGAGGTACTTCCCAGATGGTTTGGGTTCATTTACTTCCCCTACGATTTATTTCCCTTTGTATGTCACAATTGCTATGTTGTAGTTCTAAGGGACTGCAATGGGGTCTCTCATAGTCCTTTGTCGTGCGCGGCCAATGATCACAGGCTCTCTCAACCTGGGTGGAATTACTGGTCCTCGTGCTACATAAGTTCCTTTGGGTACATACATCTTGGGTCCCTTGTTCAGCTCAAACCTTTTAGGAGAACTCAATGCTAATTGCACTTTCTTGTGAGCCCAGGGAACATAAAGAATGGCCTCTTTAGGGGATGTTGCCCCTTCTTTGGTTTCCACCGTCTTTTCTGCACTTTGAGGGGTAGAGTTGCTCTTTTTCTCCCCTTTGCCTTGCTTTGCAACCGCCCTCAACTTCCTTTCAACATCGGTAATGGAAATGAGAGCTTTTAGGGCCGGGTTAAACTCCTTATCTTCATAAATCATCCCAATAACTGGCCCGTTGTTGTGGGTCGGAAATGTGTTATTAGTCACATTGGGTATTTATTCATCTTTCAACACTACCCTTTTTTCTCTATTAAGTTTTTGATGGCCTTTTTGATAGTCCAATAGTATTCAGTTTCATGCCCTTCCTCTCCCGAAAGGTAAGCACATTGAGTACCGGGTCGGTAAGAGGGCGACTCTAGGTTTTGCCTGGTTTGGGGTACGGATTGCAAGAAACCCATTTGGACAAGTTTAGGTAAAAGGCTAGAGTATGATTCACCGAAATGCATGAAATTTGTTCTTCTGGGTGGTTCCCGAGCATGAGCATTGTATGGAAAATTATTTTGAGGGGGATGTTGATTATATGGAGCTTGGTGAGGAGGATTATTTCTAGGGAATGGAGCTTGATTTTGGTTAAACTGTTGTTGTGGCCTAGCGTATGGTTGGGCATTCATTAAAACGTACGACTGAGGAGCCATAGCATAGGCAACATCTTGATTAGAATAATAATGTTGTGGGGTGCTTGGAGGGAAGTAACCTCTGGTGGACGGGGGTTTCTCAAACTTGAAGCCACCATCGCCACTTCTTCCTTCTTATTTCTATTTGCGACACCTCCGGACCCACTTTGAATTGCTTGGGACGTAGCTCTTATGGCAGATTCTCTCAATATGTGCCCTATTTTCAAACCATTCTCGACCATCTCACCAATATTTATGGCCTCAGCAAACGGTTTCCTCATTACAGACATCATATTCTGAAAGTAGTCGGCCTCTTGGGATTGTAGAATAACACGAACCATTTTCATCTCATCCATCGGGGGCTTGACCTTGGCTACTTGTTCGCACCATTGAACAGTATATTCTCATAAAGTTTCTATCCGGAGCTATGTATATGTTATACTGAAACTGCCTGATAAAATCTAGAGCCCGATCATCCAAATATGCCAACAAGATATTTCCTGATCCATGTACCACTCTGATGCTATGCCCACTAGACTCTCTCCAAAATAAGCCATGAGAAGCTACTCTTTTCCACTTGTTCCTCTCAGTTGATTGCAGTGTCTCTTGAGGTGGGCTATGGGTTCCCTATGCCCATCGTACTTCTTGAACTTGGGAGTTTTAAAACCCAGGTATAGGTGAACATATGGGAACATACACAAATCAGCGTAGGATATACTCTTATGACCACTTAAACCTTGTATATACTTAAGGCTCTGTTCCATACTCCTCATCTTCCAAATAATTTTCTCTTGTTTGGGGTTCTTTGTAGCCTTCTCTTGTCTAGTGGAAAAGATGGTACTTGAAAAGTAAAGGATGATGGTTCAAATCTTGGCCTGGGCAAAGTAGGTTGTTCCGTATCCGAGGTTGGCAATGCGGTGAATATGTTGGAGGCCACTCCCGAAATCACCTAGGGCGAACCTTAGAAGGTGTTCCGACGAAGTGAGCTGAGATGGTGGGGTATCCAAGTAGGGTATTGGGTTAATTTATTGGGACGTTGGAATTTCCACTTGATTTGGAAAGTAACTCGGGGAAACCAGGTATGGCACTTAGAGGCTCTCTATCATTGGACCAAGCGTCCCACATTTCCAAGACGTGGAGGCGCAATGCCTTATTCTTTTCAGCAGCGGTTGACTCTGATGTTGGGATAACTGATAGTGGGCTATCCTCTATAATAGGAATCGTTGGTAGATGACATTCTGATGACATTTCTACACTGCCATTGGATCTTGTAAAGTAAGGGTGTGAAGTCATGGTACCACAAACCAACCAGGGTACCTTAAAAACATAACCTATACTTAATAGTAGACAACAAACCGGTTAGTTTGAAGCAACTAACACATAGGGAATCACACAATGGGGCTGTCATGCACCTATACAATTAAATTTATTTCTACATGTTTTGCAACAATTGCATGTCTCATCCCAACTTTTTTTTTATCTCCCCGGTCTTTGCTCTTATTTTCTCTGTTGCTCTCATTCTTTTTTTTTTCTTTTTTTTCTCTCTTTTCTTTTTGCTTCTTTTCTCTCTTCATCAATTTGAGGTATTTAAAATTTTGACCGAATACGGTGAGGATTGTCTACCAATCACAACGTCATGTGAATTAGATCATCACGTAGTTCAAGGAATAAATGAAATAAATAAAACATTTTTTGGTTTTTCTTTTCAATTTTTCATTAAAACAAGACTTCTAATTTTTTCCATTACAAAGACTTGATCCTACATATTTGAGAATTGAAAATTAAAACAACTCAAAACAGACTTTAGGAATGAAAATACAGACTCGAAAACAATTAGGAGTACATCAATGCCTCCATTCCTGTCCTAGGAACAACAACTGATCTTGCTACGGCCATGTCATCCTGGATGCAATAGAGGTCATCCATTATCTGTTGGACAAATATCATTACTGTGGCGAAGAACATGGACCTGGTCATGTCCTTACACTCGTTGCACTTCATCACAATGTAGTCGGTGATTCTTCTAACCATTTCCGTGATAATGCCCTTTTCTTGCAACAAACGCCCAATCTGCTGAGATCTAGCCTCCAAAACATGAGTAGCCATAAGATTCTGTTCTTGCAAAAGTTGTAGTTCCCCCTCTAGTTGTGCCATCAAAGCGTAGCAATGTTCTCTCTCAGCTTTGAAGCTCTTGGTTTGTTTAGTCATTTCACCCTCAAGGCTATTAAGCTACGTTTTCCAACCCATGACCCATTTGTCATATCTTTCCTTTAACTATCAAATGAAAGTTGCCCGTTCTTCTGCATTTTTGGCCAACTTTGTTCGTAGTTTCACTAGCTCAGACATAGTTTTTTGCAAATCATCCTCACAGTCACGTACTTTTTGATTAACGTTGTAGATGAGCCTTTCATCATTTCTGCTTCTGCCCGGGTTCTCATCTGTTATTCTCATTTTTTGAACTTGGGCCTAGAGAGCTTCATTTTCTCGGACCAACCTTCTTCTTTCACATTTAGCTTCTTGTGCCTGTATATCATTATTGAATACGACATTTCTCAATTCTTCTTGCAACGCGTAAATGGTGGCTTGATAATTTTTCTCCTTCTCTCCCCAAGCCAACCATTCCTGAATTTTATTATCAAAAGCTTGAACATGAGGTCTCTTGGCTGGCCTTTCGGGCTCGGGCTTGGGATCTATCTCATTATTTGCACAAAACCTTCTTTCAAACCACGCATCATAATTCGGATCCACTTTCCCTCTAGCAAGATCTAGCACCTAGTTGTCACTTTTCAGATATCGGCAACCATTCCAATCCTATTAGACTAAAGCCTCAGGCAGTGTTGCTTCTGGGTGTAGCTCAATGACTTGGGTACTCAAATATACATCTTCGGGTACCACTTGTTACCTTCCTAGTTTCCTTAGAACTCTTTGCAAGTGCATATGGTTGGATACTCCTAAGGCCCATCATCATTAAGTAGACTTTTGAAGTTGTCATGTATATGACTTCTGTTACTGGAAGCCACCCTAGAGTCCATTCAAATTGACTTACCTTTAAAGCCCTTAAGTGGGACACCCAAGCCTCAAAACCTTCTGGATTTTTGTAATCTTTTTCTATCTCCTCATAACTCTTTATGAAGTAGTTCCCGTCTGCATCGTTACTCATGAACTTGGGGTGATAGCGGAGATGTTCAATCAACCATATTTGAATAACAATATTGCAACCCTCGAAGAATTGAGACCCAATTTTACACAATGCCAATGCTCAATAAATGTCTGCAAGAACTAACGGAACAAGTGTGTGATCTTCCTTGGTAGTTAGGAGTTGTGCAATTCTGGCCATGCGAGTGTCTATTGTCCCTTACGCATTTGGAAAGACCATGATCCCCAAAAATGCCACGATAAAGCGAACCGACGATGAATTTGCCAGGTGCTATTATCTTGTTTGTTGTTTAACCCTTTTCTGTATGTTTCAAAAATAGTTGAATGCCCGAACCTGAAGTATAAGAAGTAGAAAGAACAACATCCATTGCTTATATGTGCCTTCTTCATCTGTTTACTAATATTCAAAAGACCAAAGAACTTGTGCACAGAGGGAGCCCTTGGGAATATGAGTTGTTGTTTCCTCAAGTTTTGGCGAAAGTCAATGTATCCATCCATTTCCTCCAGAGTGGGGGTAAGCTCCAAATCGGAGAAACGGAACACGTTGTGGACAGGATCCCAAAAGGTTACCAAGGCTTTGATCAAATCTTCTCGAGGTTCGATGCTCATGATGTCTGTAAGGGAACCCAATTGTTTTTTCACCCAATACTGGCCGTCTTTATCTAAATCATTCCACCACAAGTGAAGTTGCAACTGAGCTCGTTCTATGATAAATTATGACTGGTTTTGAACAATATTTATTTGTGACGGTTCCTGGACAGTATTCATTTATGACGGGTTCTGGACAGTATTCATTTGTACCTACAGAGGGTTAAGGTTGGGGTTGACTTTTGTGGACTCTTTTTGCAAAACAAGTTTTTAATTTCTAAGGAAAATCAACGGATAAAGACTCCTTTTATGCTACTTTAGCAAAAATGGTAGTTTTTGTAAACGTGTCCCCTTCGCAATTTTCAAACAAATTTTGAGGCCGGGGGAAAGTATTTTATGGAAAAAGATACCTTTCAGACATACTTTCTCATTCTTCCCGAAAATTGTCTTTCGACAATTGAAAGGTAATCTAGGACTATTCCGGTAAGAATGACTTAAAATACAATCGAAGCTGGATCAGCTTATTCTTTTGACCAAACCCCTAAACTACACTTTACTCGATTATTTTTTGTAAAAAAAGAAGTCAAACCTTATGTGGGTTGCCTACGTATCCCACATTCGATGAGAATCGGACCTGCGTAGTTCGGTCAATTTTGACACAACTGGAAAAAACATGATTTTTGACTCACCTTTTTTTCGGAATACATACTTCTTTTTTGCCTTTTATCAAAAATTTCGGTAGAGTTTCGAGACATTTTCAAATACCAGAATTTTTAGAATCGGATAAATTCTCTATCCTACCTAACTCTTGGTTTTTCTCTTTATTTCCTTTTTCTAGCCAGTCAACATTCAAGCCGAAATAAATATTCACATAGAACATAAGATGCATCAGGATGGTCTTTATTTTGGGTACAGACCCAACCCATGTGTTGAGTCCCCAAGGTCAAATGCACATGATTCAAATAATCATTCCTACTAGGGATCCGGCATGAGGTTGCGTTATTCTAGGTTTAAAACCTGGGATTTGTGTTCTAGACCTGGCTCACCCGAGCGGACAAACTCGAGTCGAGGAGGGGGAAACATACCGGGAGCACGAAAGTCTGCATGGCCTTGTTGCTTGCCCAGCCCCGTCCTATTTGGTATAACTCTAACAAAAAAGTGGGTCGCACGAACGTGAGCACCGTTTATTTTTAGAAGACTCGGGAGGGAGGCGTAACAAGGCATTTAAATACAATTCAATTAATATCAAAGCGGTAAATAAATGGAAATTAGCACATTAAGTCCACAAAATACAGTAATATCAACAATAAATAAAGTCAAATAAAAATTACATTAACAAGCTCGAATTCCTGAACCCTGAACCAAAAGTTATGGGTTCTTATTCCCCAACAGAGTCGCTAGAGCTGTCACGCCTCTTTTTTTACTACACCGAGGGAGTATATAAGGGAGTTTTTTCAATTAAAGTAACACTAGTCGAAATGGAATTTTATTTATTTATCAGAGTCGCTACTTGAAATAATTTAAATGGTGTCCCAAGTCACCGATTTATTTTAAATCCCAAATCGAGTTTATTTTTTAAAGTCTGCGAACTAGAAATTCTAGATAAGGATTTCTGTTAACCCGAGATAAGGTGTTAGGGATTCTCAGGTTCCATGGTACTAGCACGGTCGCTTAGTGATTAGTACTTGGCTTAAGTTATCTAAGTACTCATTTTTAGGACCTATGTACATTTATCTATTAAACGCTTTAAAATACTTGATTTATTCATAATTAAAGAATTGAGTTACACGTACGTAGACTCTTTTCCTTGGTGCGTCAAAAATTATATCATGCGAATGTGTCCACGATTAATAACGCTTTGTTTATTTTATTAAGAAAAAAGCTTGGTTGAAGTTGAGCGAACGCATCCCTCAAGTTATTTTTTTTTAGAATTAAATTCGCGATTATGTTGTGCGAACATATACATAATCACAATACTAGCCTAAATCGAGCCTAAAACAAACTACGATTGTTCAAGATTATTTAATACTAAGTTACTATTAATGTGAGGGCCATAGATTACGGATTTTATTAGTGTATGGCCCACTTCGAGTTGTTACCCTTTTTAGAGGAAAATTACATATAATTAGAGAGGCTAAGTCTAAAATTAATCTTTTTGGGAAGGGATTTCGGATTAGGCTTAGTTAAATTAGGAAGAAAAGTTCAATTTTAAAAAGAGTTGTATTTGGGCCTAAGACTTGGCCCATTAGAGAAGGAGCTTGACAGCTATTGCCTTCATTGAGAATTTAGACAAGTTCTCGCTCCCATTGGGCCAAAATCAGGCAGGTTGAGTTATTATATTTTTTCGGCTAGGCCTATC
Source organism: Nicotiana glauca (assembly GCA_026770625.1). NCBI lineage: Eukaryota > Viridiplantae > Streptophyta > Magnoliopsida > Solanales > Solanaceae > Nicotiana > Nicotiana glauca. Next base: position 148,774 of record MU744534.1, on the reverse strand, counting down.
CACCCTTTCTTGTAACCGCTACTCCCGTATTTGCAACAATTAAAGAATTGAAATAAGCTAAAATTTAAAAATAAGATCAGAAGTATACAGCATAGTTTTAGTTCAACATTGACTACACAGTTTGCAACAAAACATATACTTATACTATAGTTGATAAAGAACATTTAAATAAACCAAATTCTTAGGCTTATGGCTCAGGCCCAAAAAATAAAATCTAGGTTTATTTGGGGGTAATTTTCCAATTATAGGATTACTCAAATCTTGGTCTATTTTGAACTCGAGGATAACCCCTTTACCATTACGGATTGGGCCCAAGGCCTGTTCCACTACACCTATGATAAGGGAAAGATAAAATAAACATACCTTTAAAACCATTGTTCAGATCTTTAACTATATATCATAGAAACCTTATTACAGCAGCCCAAATAAGAAAGAATTTTTTTTAGAAATTCAAGGCATGTTACATAAGAGGCTATTAATACATAAAACTATTAATGTTAATAAAACTACTCTATTACAACTTTCAGTAACCTAACTAATCCCTTGCCTCTTTTGAACATGACTTGTCCATCAAAGCTTGGTATCTTCTTGTGTTAGAACAGCAGGATCGAAATTTCAGCTTTTGAGCTTGCTGATTTGGTCAATTAATGACCAAATATGCAGGTACTACCCCAGGGTTAGCTAACAACTTTGTAGCCATTTTCAACAACAAATATACAACACAGATTTTAATGTACTATCAACTATAATATCTAAATCTGGTTTTAACACATGTTGATTTGGCCAATCAATGGCCAAATCTACAAGTTGCCTACCTAACTTCAAACAAAGCAAGCATTATACTAAAATCACTTATAAGCAAGACGGGCATGAATAACAGCTTAAAGAGCTAAAGCAAAGAAAATCAGTAGAGAGTTTCAACTTATGGCAAGTCCAAATTTCAATATTTTTAAGAAGACTACATAATCAAATCCACACAAGTGCTAATTTCAATGTATCCCTATTTGAAATCATCTCCGTTAACTCCAGTATATGCTAATCAACAAACACAAAGGAAAAACATTCATTTTGTTACACACATACTTATAAACTTGATATGTATAATTTATCATCAAAACAGTTACATGGGGATTTGAATTAGCACCTTAAACATCAAAAGATCAGCTACTCCTAAGGTATGGAAACATTGATTGAAGAAAATCAAAAGAAGAAAAGAACAGTAGCAGAAAACTCTAAATAAATCAGAACCCGAGTGAACCCCTGTGACGATCTGACCCGTCGTCTCGTGAGTTACAACCCTGTTCTTCCCATTTCCTGCCTTCTTATGTTTCATTATCGGTATTGGGAGCGTTAGAATTGATTTGGAGTGATTTTTGATAAGAAATGAGATAATTAATCTCTTTAAGGAAGAACTAGTTTGGAAAAGTCAACCGGATGTTGACTTATGAGTTAGAGGCTCGGATGTGAATTCCGATGGTTCGGTTAGCTCCGGAAGATTATTTGTGACTTAGGAGTGTGATCGGAAGTGGTTTTGGAGGTCCGGTGTAGAATTAGGCTTGAATTGGCGAAGTTGGTATCAGAGCCTAGGTTACCAGGTCTCCCGAGTCATGAGCAGGTTTAGTAGAGTCTCGCGGATCGGTACGGAGACGTCTGTATTTATCCTCGAGAGGCTGCAGAACCTTTAGGAAAACTTCATATTCTTGAATTCTTATCGTGCGTCCTTGATTCATCTTGAAAAGAAATTTTCGAAATTCCTTCCACGCGTTCGTATGCGCGCTTGAGCGCTCAGTATCGGATGTGCCTCGATGGCTTTTGATCCCCGATCGAGGGGCGAGGTGTAATCTCTGTGAGTTTGATGTTAGGCCAGTCTAGAGGACTTGAGGCCGGATCTTTGCCAATGGCTTGAAAACCGAGGTGTTGATTGTGCGAGCAAGTGTTTTGAACATTTATGTTCGGTATGGCCCCTATTAGTGGGAATCATGGCTGGATAACTACGTGAGAAGTATGATAGTACTGCGAGATGTATCTATATGACTTGGAAGTGACGAGGAAGGTCTACTTGATGATAGATGAACTATGGAGTGTATTATTTCCATTGTGATAGAATGTGTAGTCTCAAGTTATGGGTGCGTGGAGAACCTTTTTATGTCTCCTAATTGGAGTGAGATAAATTTTATGTTACGATATGAGTTTAGACTCAGGAAGATTAAGTGATTGTGTAATGTGTATGGCAGCGGAAGGTATACAAAAATATCAACAAAAGGTAAAGCTAGTAGGTAATTGGCTCATGAGGGAAATCTATTTGTCATATTAGTTAGATAAGTCTGGGAGCCGAGATCGCTTCTGAAAATGTACTATGACGGAATCGCTAAGTCGAGAAGGCCACCTTGAAGGTCGAAAACATTAAAGAAAGAATATGTTCTTACTCAGTTGAATAGCCCAATAATGGAGGGTTGAAAGGTATTTTTTATGCATTATGATTCAAATAGCTGCAACGCATGTCCATGTATCAATTTTGATAATATAATACATGTAATATTGAGATTAATGTTGTTCATGTACTTTGTGATGCTTTGTCAAGTTGTGGGCGTGTTGTTAGGATGGTTTTGGTGATTCTCTGGCAGGTAGATAGGCCCAATTACAAAGGAAACTCTGCCAAATTTTTGAAAAATATGGGACTTGGTAAAAATTTGGTTTCCTAGAGAGTGGGCTTAACTGTTGTGTAAGTAAATACAAGAATTGTAGAAGAGTTAAAACTCCAGATGACTTGTATTTCCACGAACTTATGAAGGAGTGAGTTTAGTCTCACTGTAGTATTACAACAGCAATAGGGTATACGCATTGTGTGTTATTGAGTGTGTTTTGATCTATGACTTTGAGCCAACGTTTTGATCTATGACTTTGAGCCAACGGGCTAAAAGCAATCAAAACCTCAGATCCAAGAGTTTGAGTATCTAAAAATTAGCAAGTAAACCTACACATTTAACATGAAACCAATTCATATTAAACATTAAATTAAACCAAACTAAGAGCTAATTAAACGATGCATTCATACTAAGCTATGATAAAATAATAAAAAAAGATAACTAAAACTACTAATTATTTTATGAGCTAAACTAAATCAATAAAACCAAATGAAACTTGAACAAACAAACTGGAGTGATTCCGAAACCAAAATGAACAAACTAATGCACCTTAAAACAAAATTTTTAACTAAACACATCCAAAGAACAATCAGATTTACAAACTAGTAAGAACACTAACTCGACATTTAAAAAAGAAAGAGAGAAGAAAGAAAGAAGAAAGGAAAAACGAAAAAAGAAATGGAGAGCTAAAATGATTGATACCTTACCGTTGGGACTGAAAAAACCAAACGAAATAAGCTTTTGAGGTCCATCTTCGCCTTAACCAACAGAGGTATTTTCCTTCAAGGGATCCGGTCTTGCATGGCTTTGACTGGATCTTCTTGAATGAAAAGACTTCTCGAAGAATAATCTTCGAAGTAAAAGAAAAGCAAAGAAGTTTTGGATTTCGAATGAAAGTTAGAGCAGCACCTGGTGCCTTTCTTTGATCTGGACAGACTTGAACTTGGATTTGAAATTACGAAGCTCTGCAGGGTCATTTGGGAAAATTAGTGAGGTATTGAGGGTGAAAGGAGTAAGGTAACAGTCCGGTGAAGTTTTGGGTTGATTTGGGGAGATTAAGGTTTTGAACCTAAATTTTCGATTTAAGATTCGAAGAATTTAACAGGGATTTGGGGAAACTGGTTAAGAGAATCATAAAGAGGAGGCGAATAGGAGTCTGGGTGTTGATTTGGAGTGGATTGGAACGCCAAAACCACCATGAGGAAATTCCCGGCGAGTGGTTGACGGCGGAGCAGCGAGGGAATAAAGGGCGGCTAGGGTTTGGTTCGTTGAGAGGAGGGAGATGGAAGTGAAAGGGGTTTAAATGGGGGGTCTGTCTTCGAACAATAATATAGTTAAGGGCTTCTCAGTCCTGAGCCGTTGGATGAACAAAATCCAACGGCTGTGATCAATCCATATGAAACGGGGTCGTTTGGGATAAATGGGGGTCTAGATCTGGTAGGATTGATTTGGGCCTGGATTGATGGGCGGATTTGGGAACGAAATTAGGCCTGATTAGGGTGTGAAATTAGCCCAAATTCAAAAATAAAACCTCTTTTTCAACTCCTTTTCCCGATTTCCTTTTCTTTTCTTTTTGTTTTTCTTTTTATTTTTCTTTTTCTTTTTCTTTTTCTTTTTCTTTTTTTTTAATAAAATGTCCTAAAATTAAAATCCTAGATTATCTAAAAATATGAAATTAAACTAATTAATTAATTAAAAATTTACAAAAGCTATTTAATCCTACATTGAAAGAGAAAAATCAATAACCTAAAAATAAAAATAAAATGTGTAAAAATAAACATTTTTTGTGATTTTCATTTTATAAAACAAATAATTACTGATTAATTTTAAAAATGTAAAAATAAAGCCTAAATGCAATATATGACATTTTGGTATTTTTTTTCATGATTTAAATAAATATTAAACATGCACAGAAATGCAAATAATTAATAACATTTTACAGAAATTCCTAAAAATGGAAAATAATTAAGAAAAAACTATTTTCTTGGATTCTGTAGGAGTAATTTATATAGGGAAAAATCACATGTTCGCACTTACTGCTATTCAATTTGACCTTTGCGTTTCCTTATAATCAGCATGCCTTTCTTTTATTAAGCAAACCTATGTGTTTACTGCAATAAGCATGTCTATTTTTGTTCAACATATGTGTTTACTGCAACAACATTTCTACTTGTGTTTTATTGAACCTATGTGTATCCTGCTTTCAACTTGTTTGCTCCTGCTTAACTAGACCTATGTGCTTCTGCTCTCAACAAGTCTGCATACTTGCTCATATATAAACTAGATCCATGTATGTTTCTTCTCCACTAGCATGTTCTTTCTATCTGATGTTCACCTCTAACCAACATTGCTCCCAAGCCTTGCTATCCCTTTGTATGTGAAGGTATGCTCACCTCGTAACAGTTATTAAACTAAGTTGAAACTCTAAGTGATCCTATTTCTGTATATTATATGATTGATAGGACCTTTGTGTGAGTTATAATGATTGAATGGCCCTGCTTGCACATTACTTCCTGAGGATCCAAAACAAATTTCTTCTGTTTCCAACCCATATTCCTAGAACTCTTACGATCTTGCCCCTGCAGTGTGACCATTGCCTAGGAGTCCATGAGACTCCTCTGAACTTTGACACACTGGGGCTAGCTTTCCAAACTTGCTCACAAAAGTTTGCTTTAAAAGTTTTCTGGTGTGAGCATTGCCCGGGATCCTTGAGGCCCTTTTAGAACTTTGACACACCAAGATACTATTGAGTGCACTATGAGATTATAGTATTTTGGACTGTTTAAAGGCCTGGAATTTCCAGGTTCACTTTGGGCCTTTATTCAGGCTCCATATAGAATAGTTTATTCCTTCTGTAATTCATTTGGTCTGTAATAACAATTCTTGTAAACAGATATTGGGAAAATTAGTAAAAAGGTAGGGATTCTTATATAATATTTGTGGGAAAATTGGGTAGAAATCATGTCCAAGTTTATTATGAATATTTTCTTGCATTAGAGATCATGTTCTTAGGATCATTTACCTGCATTAGATACCATGCCTATAGGTTATTGCAATGACTGTTATTGAAATACCATGCTTATAAATTATTGTAATGTTTGTTCATTTAGATGACATACCTATAGGGTTTAAAAAATCTATCTTGCATTTTAGACACCATGCCTATAAGTTTAAAATCTGTCTTTGCATGTCGACAAAGTTTAAATCGGTTTTCTGCATGTCAATAAGCTTTTTAAACTAATTACTGCATTTAGATGCTATGCCTGTAGGATTTAAAATCAATTTCTGCATTTAGCTACCAGTGTCTACAAGTCTAAAATCGGTCATTACACCTAGACAACATGACTATAGGATCTAAACTACCTGCTTAAAATTGTTTATTGGTTTACTACAAGCACTCCTGATTAATGACTATATACCATGTTCATAGGACATCATTGATACACGCCTAGGCAAGCCTATAGGGCGATTGAAATCATGCAAACTGTAAAACTACGTCTTTGTTATTTGTGAATTGTTCAGATTCCACAAGCCTTAAAATCAGTAAGCAAATTGATTAGGACTCTATTGCCTCACTTTAACATGATGTTACATGCATTCTATTCACTTACCTAGATATCCAACTCTAGGACCCTTTGAAATATCTGAAAACTTATTATTTGAGGCGTGATATTGTCTGGTTGTGTGAGAAGGTAAAAGTGATCATTTAATTGCCTCTTTAAATAAATGTCCTATTTGTGTTTGCTTGTCGCTTAGATTTTTCCGTTTAAACACCTTAGGAGAGTCTAGAACTACCTTAATTAGAGGTCATAAACACCTTCAGGGCCACAAGTAAGGGACGGGTAATGCACGCAGAGAGTACGTTTAATTAGTGATGCAGCGGACTCAACCTTAGGAAGAGTGGGGGCTAATACTTTTACCCAATAGTGGTATCGGGGTCAATTTCCACAGGGAGCTAGAAAAGGGAGTTGAGTAATTGCTTAGTCTAGAGATGCGTTTTGACTCCTAATTGTACTTCTATCATTTTTTGGGGTTTTATAATTATCAACTACGATTTAATAACTACTAGTTAAAACTAAGTTATGCTAAAATATTGATTCTAGGTTGTATACAAGATAGAGAAAAGCACTAGGGTCGTGGCATTTACCTAGGTGGTCAACTAACGGGTAGAGATTCCTAATACAAGAATGATGATTATGGGGCTTATGCTATAACCGTTGCACGATTGCACTCACTCTCACACCTCTCGGCAGAGAGAATGATTTTGCCCAATTGAATTTCTCAAGACCATTTGGGTAGGCTAATATGCCCAAGCAACTTATGGTTCAAGTTGGGTAATTACTCTCTCGAGGTTTAACCAGTTAATTGGGACTACCATTCTCCTGGGTCATTCCAATTTCTTATTGGGTCAATTTTGGAGTCATCGACACTCTTTCTCAAGAAGAGTCAAGACCCACTAAACTAGACTCAGTGTTTGCAACTACCAAATCCTAATTAAACCATAAAATTAACCCAAATAGCAAACACCCAACATCATTCAAGCATTAAACACACCCATTAATTACCCACGCTAGGGTTGATCCACAACCCTAGCTAATGGGTTTAGCTAGACATAATAGGAACAGAAAGTGAAGAAATAGGAGATAAAATCAACATATTAATTAACTACAAAGTTAATCTACAAGAATCTATGATAAAGCAAGATGAAATTGCCCAAAATAGGCTAAAACTTGAGTCTCATGAGTGCAGCAGCTATCTCTGATACAATCCCCCCAGCTAAAAAAGTAAAATGTTCTATTTATACTACATAGGAAACACTGGACAAAAATACCCCTACGGGTCTGGCGCGGACCGCGCACAAATGTCGCACGGCCGCGGAGGGCTCTTTGGTCTTCAGGGATTGCTTCTGAAACTGAGGCCACAGACCGCGCACAAAGGTTGTGCGGCTGCGTTAGCTGAGAGACACGGACCGTACAGAACTTGGGTGCGGCCGCGCTGGCTAACAGGCGGGGACCGCGTGGAAAATGGACGCAGCCGCGTGCAATACTTTGACAAAATACCACTCTCTGAACTTCTTCTGCGCGGCCGCGTGGCAAATAAGTGCGGTCCACGTAGGTCATCAATTACTTGGGCAGTCTTTGAACCTCTTCTACGCGGTTGCGTGGCAAATAAGTGCGGTCCGCGCAGGTCAATATTGTTCCCCACTTCACAGGTCCTTTGACACTTCGCAGATTTCACCCCTTTTTCGAGCTGATCTTTGACGTTTGTCATCTTGTCGCTCAAACCTGCAATCAAGCGTAATTTGTAAGCCTTTTGGGACTAATTTATGGCAATTCATGCACGAAACCTAGGAAAGAATGGGTATAAAACATGTAAAAATCACAGTTATAAACTCCCCCAAACTTAAACCTTTGTTTGTCCTCAAGCAAACAAAATGAGACCTACCCCTCAAAGAAAAACACCCAAGTGATTGCTGTTTATCCTAAAGTAACCTTGACAAGCATCAATTGGGACTAACAATTGCCCTTAATGCGAATGCATCATTAACACATTTAAACTTTGAAAACTTGTGGTTCAAGTGTGACACAAGAGCATCAAGAGTTGACACATATTCATCAAAGAGCTTCTCTCAATTACTTTGGTCATTGTGGAACCCAAACTCACACATCCTCAACTCTCCCTAAGTGAACCTCACCTTTTAGAGTATTAACACGTAAACCGAGGTGGATGGATTTCTCTCATCTCTCTCAAAGAAAAGGCCATAGGTCCGGCTCTAATTACCATATGCTTGCCCCTTGTGTAAGTATCCACTAATGTAGGCTTCCCTCAACTCAAGATCATATAGGGATTTTGAGGAGTCATTATGAAGGCTTTTGGGTAAAAGGTGGGACACGTTTTTGTTCAATTGGGTTCAATATTCCCTTAAGCACTTCTTTTTGATTCATTTTGGCACACTTTCTCGACTCATTTGAGTATTTAACTTCTTTCAAGGAGTTAGTAAGACACCTTGTCATTCTTTCTTTTGCAATTCAAAACTTTTTCTCCTTTTGTTTACTTTTTCCACACCTTTTTCACTTTTTTGTTGTCCTTGGATTCCCCTTTTTATTCTCTTTTTGTCTTTTTTTTGGTCTTTTTCTCTTTTTCATTGCCTCCCTTTTCTTTTTGCTTTTGCACCTTTTTACTACATTGTTTCCTTTCTTGTCTCTTCCCCCCAAACGTAAACATTTGCCATTACTCAAGGGAAGATTTGGGTGCCAAGAGAGGATCTCGTTGAGAATGGGTATAGGCTTGTAGCTTTGGTTCATGAAAGAAGAAGGTTTAAGGCTCAAAAGGGGTGAACTAGGAGCATTTCATTGGTAGGTCATGGAAATTGTTCGAATTTGGTATTTTGGATCAAGGAGAGCCTACAATCACTTCTCAAGTCAAGTTCCACCTATGATTTCGCCTCAACAAACACTCAGGGCAAGTTCTAGACCATCGGCTCGGTACTTGGGCTCACAATTCGAATTCTTACCACACACACTCAAGGATCGCTAAAGACATCGAGTCGACGGCCCATAACAACCTTAGTTACGATTCAAGCGCACAATGGTCCAACATGACCACATGATGATTGTTTGGTCAACACAAGAGTCTCAAGGCCACGACTTTCACCATCCTAAACACAACATCATGTCTTTGACCATTGGATCAAAGGAAAATGTGCTAGGCCCAAGTAAAGTTTTGCATGAGGTACCCTTAACTTTAAAACTTGAAAATCAAAAACAAAAATAAAAAACGGACTCAAACCCTTAAGAAGGTTGTCACACCATCTATCATTGGGAAGAGCCACCCGGTTCGCACAACACTCTACCCTTGGAAAGAACCGTGGCATTAAGAAAACCAAGGGCTTATTGCAAACTTCAAAACAAAACAAAAAGGCTACGAGACTAACTTTGCAACTAAAATGAATAATTTAAACAAAAATAGAAAACCAACATGAAAAACCAAATGAATATGTACAAAAGGGGAATAGAATATACAACTAGGGATAATAAATATATACATCAAGTTGAAAAGCATTTAGAATGAAAAGTTATATACAAACCATCTATCAACTACGAATGTGCTAAAAACAAAGAGAATATATATACAGTCATCCAACATGTCTAAAATAGTAGGGTGCACCCCCACGAATAAAAGCTAGCATTGTCCCCAATGCTAACTACCAAAATAAGCATAAAAAGGATATAGAGTGGCCCCTCAAGCCTCATCTGTCGCTTTGGGTTGATCAGTGGCCTCCAAGTCCTCTGTACTGGCGGGAACCTCAGACTGGTCCCCGGCCTGCTATTGCTGTGCTGCTGGGACAAGAGCCGGATCAGGAACTGGCTCTACAACTGGTAGACCACTGGATGTACCCTCCTGAACCGGATCCACCTCTATCACAACTCCCGCAGTGCTAGGGAGTTTCCTCTTCTTCTTTGGCCTCTGCTCCTCCTCATGTGGCTGAACTGGTGATGGCGCGATAGCTGGATCCCCAAATAATAGATCAATTGGCGGCTGATCTGCCATGAGCTTATCCACATCCACTCTCAACTACGTCACTGACTCCTTGGAAGCCTTCTGCTTTCTCAAATTCTTGTGCTCCCGAGCCAGTTTACCCAAAGCCTTGCTATGTGCCTCAACCGCCTTAGTCAAGGCATCTTGTATCTCCATCATCTTTTCCTGGTTGGACAGGTTCTTCTTCAGTGTTTCCTCTATAGACGGAGGAATCTCAACGGTAGATAGAGCTGATGATGTCTGAACTGCAGTGGTCAAAGTGGACAACTTGGATGTCGCAGCTGACATCTCGTTGTTCAAACTGGCTAAGGACTGACTGAGCTGATGAGCGATGAACCGGTGAGTCTTCGATGAAGGCACACCCGGGTCCGCTGAAGTAGATGTACCGGCAGCAGGGATGGTGGAAGGCTCAGTGGGAAGCTGAATAACCGGTGGCTCCTCAGACTGGCCAGGTGCGGTGGAAGTGGAAGCCTGAGTCTTCTTTCCCTTCTTTGGGTTGTCTGGACCCAACTGACTGTACCAGGAGTAAGGAGCCACTGGAGGTACCTTGACATCATACCTCTTTATCTTCACTTTCAATTCTCTAAAGTACAGGGAGAGTGTGTTCGGGTAGGGATAGTTCGTGCTAGTTCTTGTCCTGCTGTAGAGATCACCCTTGACATAATGTTGCCCACATTGAGAGGAAACCCTGCCATGATAGATGCCACTAGAACAGCACGGGAATAGGAATGGATTGATCATGGGTGGAGGGGTCTAGTCTACTACATACGAACGTCAACCAACCCTTTGCTTCAAAATTTAAAGTGTTCCTCAGAATCCTCTCCCCTGCTTTCAACCAAGTTGGGACAGTACCCGGAGCTGTCAAGTGCTGGGCAAACCAAGGACGAACCTCTTCTTTCATTTCCAGCTTTTCTAAGTATTGGGATTCGTCCTCTTCGTTGAAACCCAAAAAATCATTCAGGGACTTTCCATCATACAACACTATAGTGTCCCACACTTTCGTTGCCTTTGAGTCCTGTACTACATGATGAACATTGCAGTAGAACTCTTTTACCATATGTTCGTTGGCCATTTCACAACGCTCCTTAAAGAATCCCCAAACCTCTCTAGTTCGGAATTGAGCTTGCACATGAGGGTTTAGAGGGACAAGATCAACATCAATGAATTTTCTCTCCGGAATCAATTTCCTTTTGGGCCACCACTCCCGAAATCTGTGGAAGGCCAATTCACTCACAAATCGATCAGCCCATGCTTCTGGCTTCCTCGTTCTATCAACACCTCCAACTTGGGGCTCACCCCCCTCACCATACCCACCGCTCTCCCCGGATAATGAAGTTGTGGGAGAGGTGGAGTATTCTTCTGCACTTTTAGCTATGCACTCATCAGACGAGTCCAAAACTACATTCATTGGTTTCTTGGAGGTGGTTGTATCACCATGATCAGTAGAAGGAGAATCACGCAGCTGAAATGATGTGGACATGTGGGTGGGGGCAGACTCTGAAGTAATGTCCCAGGATGGAGCATACACACTCCCCATAGAGTGCGAAGCCGCTCTGTCAGCTGCCCGTATTAGCTTTCGGGTCTTTTTTATATTCTCCCGAACCTGGGGAGTGAGTTTGACCACCCGCTTGCCTTTACCCCCTCGGGAGGAACCACCTCTCCCGGGTTGTTTTTCTTTGCCCCCATGTTTTTTGACCATTATCTGCAAGTAATACATGTCTAACATTGTTAGTAGAAGCACATGAGATGAATTAGACAAGACAGTTAATTTCAAGAGTTGCAGACATGGTGACACAGGTAGAGGGGCGCGGATCGCTCAAAAGAGTCACGCGGCCACGCTGATGGAGCGCGGACCGCGTAAAATTAGAGTGCGGTCCGCGCTTGAGATGTTCCAAACACACCCTTCTCAGAATCTACCAATGCGGTCCGCACTTATTTGGACCGCAGCTGCGTCAGTTCGGCGCGGACCGCACAAAAGTGGGTCGCGAACCGCGCATGTCAATTGCCCCAGAAGTAGCCTCTCTGAACCTTACGGACGCGGTCCGCACTATTTTGGACGGCGTCCGCGTCGGCCTAACGCGGATCGCACATAAAGGGTGTATGGCCGCGTAGGCTGAAAATTAATTGAGAATGGGATTTTGCAATTAATTCTAATTTTTGTTCACATTTTTGGGTCCTAAGTGTCCCTACTCAATTATTTAACTTGAATTCATGCCCTTTGCTCAAAGTAAACGCAGCAAATCTAATCTAATAGTTAAAACTAAGAAGAAAGAGAAGAAATAAGAAGTTATACTAAAGGGAAGCAATTAAAAGAAACAAAGAAAATTATACTATGAATGAAATGGGCAAGAATTGTTACCAAGGATGAAGGATTTTGACTTAGTGAGCAAATACGGTTATGAACAGTAAAAATTAGAGCTTCTGTGGAAATGTTTGCGAAAAGGTTCAAATGAGACCCAAGGCCTCTATTTATAGAAGGACCCTAGGACCCACTACTTACCTACCAGTGCGGCCGTACAGAAATGGCCGCGGACCGCGCTGGATTTTCCAGCCTTATTATTCACTGCTCAACCCACGCGGACCGCACTGATTTGAGGCGCGGCTGCGTGGGAATCTTCAGAGAGCACATCATTTGCATCTTCCCAGCGCGGACCGCACTTATTTGGTGCGCGGCCGCGTCGAAAACTTCAGAGAGCATGCTTGTCTAACTTCTCCTACGTGGACCGCACAAAAATGTCATGCAGACCGCGCAGCTAACTTCAGAGACCTAGCTCCCATTTCACCAACCTGTGCGGTCAGCACTTATTTGGTGCGCGGCCGGTAGGTAAACTTCAGAGGGCTAAAAACTTCCTACTTTTATTCTGCACTAGTTCAACATTATCCCTGCACCATCTCACAAACCATGAGATCAAAAATCCTAATCTACGATCAGAAAATAAATAGAAAGAAAAAGAAAAAGACATGGGTTGCCTCCCAAGAAGCGCCTGATTTAACGTCGCGGCACGACACATGTTAACATCACAATCACTTCAAATGAATGAGTGTTACCACGTGGATGTCATCAAACTTTCCCAATTAATGCTTGACACGATGCCCATTGACCCGGAAAACTTCACCATTCTTATTTTTGAGATCAATGGCACCCAAAGGAGTTACACCAACCACTTCAAATGGACCGCTCCACTTAGACTTTAGCTTTCTCGGCAACAACCTTAACCGAGAGTTGAAAAGAAGAACCATGTCATCAACTTTGAATTCCTTCCCTCGGGCATACTTGTCGTAAAGGTACTTCATCTTGTCCTTGTAAAAGGACGAGCTGGAGTAAGCATGGAATCTAAACTCATCAAGTTCATTCAATTGCTCCACTCAGAGGTTGTCAGTGATGTCCCATTCTAAGTTCAACTTTTTCAAGGCCCACATAGCCTTATGTTCCAATTCTACCGGAAGATGACAAGCCTTCCAAACACCAACTGATACGGTGACATACCAATCGGGGTCTTAAAAGCTATACGATAAGCCCAAAGAGCATCTTCCAATTTCTTCGACCAGTCGGTCCTATTTGCATTGACAGTCTTGGACAAAATACTCTTGATCTCTCGATTAGAAACCTCATATTGGCCACTCGCTTGAGGATGATAAGGAGTGGTCACCTTGTGAGTTACCCCATACTTGGCTAGCAAAGAGTCAAAAGCCTGGTTGCAAAAATGATAACCCCCGTCACTGATGATGGCACGTGGAGTACCAAATCTCGTGAAGATACTCTTTTTCAAGAACGCCACCACACTTCGAGCTTCATTATTTGGCAAAGATATGTCCTCAACCCATTTAGACACATAATCAACCGCTACCAAGATGTAGGTGTTACCACAAGAACTTACGAATGGTCCCATAAAGTATATCCCCCAAACATCAAAAATGTCAACCTCTAGAATTGTGTTAAGGGGTATCTCATCTTTCTTCGAAATCCTTCCGGCTCGTTGGCATTCATCACTTCTTTTCACAAAGTCACCGGCATCATTGAACAAAGAAGGCCAATAGAAACCGCAACTAAGCACCTTAGAAGCCGTTCTCACCCCGCCATGATGACCACCATAAGGAGAGGAATGACAAGCCTCCAAAATACTCAATAGTTCTTCTTCCGGGACGCATCGGCAAATCACACCATCGGTGCAAATTTAAAACAAGTAGGGCTCATCCCAATAGTAATCCAAGCTATCCCGCTTGAGCTTCTTCCTTAGGTTAGAAGAGAGTTCATACGGGACTATACTGGTCACAATATAATTGGCCACATCGGCAAACCACGGCATATTATGCATAGACACCGCAAGGAGTTGTTCATCCGGGAAAGCATCATTTATCTCAAG
>MU744534.1:112083-128070 GCA_026770625.1 Nicotiana glauca | reverse complement strand
CCCAATTGAATTTCTCAAGACCATTTGGGTAGGCTAATATGCCCAAGCAACTTATGGTTCAAGTTGGGTAATTACTCTCTCGAGGTTTAACCAGTTAATTGGGACTACCATTCTCCTGGGTCATTCCAATTCCTTGTTGGGTTAATTTTGGAGTCATCGACACTCTTTCTCAAGAAGAGTCAAGACCCACTAAACTAGACTCAGTGTTTGCAACCACCAAATCCTAATTAAACCATAAAATTAACCCAAATAGCAAACACCCAACATCATTCAAGCATTAAACAGTCACACCCATTAATTACCCACGCTAGGGTTGAGCTACAACCCTAGCTAATGGGTTTAGCTAGACATAATAGGAACAGAAATTGAAGAAATAGGAGATAAAATCAACATATTAATTAACTACAAAGTTAATATACAAAAATCTATGATAAAGCAAGATGAAATTGCCCAAAATAGGCTAAAACTTGAGTCTCACGAGCGCATCAGCTATCTCTAATACAATCCCCCCAGGTAAAGAAGTAAAATGTTCTATTTATACTATACAGGAAAAACTGGACAAAAATACCCCTACGGGTCTAGCGCGGACCGCGCACAAATGTCGCGCAGCCGCGGATGGCTCTTTGGTCTTCAGTGATTGCTTCTGAAACTGAGGCTGCGGACCGCACACAAAGGTTGCGCGGCCGCGTTAGCTGAGAGACGCGGACCGCACAGAACTTGGGTGCGGCCACGCTGGCTAACAGGCGCAGACCATGTGGAAAATGGACGCGGCCGCGTAGAAGACTTTGACAAAATACCACTCTCTGAACTTCTTCTGCACGGCCGCATGGAAAATAAGTGCGGTCTGTACAGGTCATCAATTACTTGGGCAGTCTCTGAACATCTTCTGCGCAGTCGCGTGGCAAATAAGTGCGGTCCGCGCATGTCAATATTGTTCCCCACTTCACAGGTCCTTTGACACTTGGCAGATTTCACCCCTTTTTCGAGCCGATCTTTGACGTTTGTCATCTTGTCGCTCAAACCTACAATCAAGAGCAACTTGTAAGCCTTTTGGGACTAATTTATGGCAATTCATGCACGAAGTCTAGGCAAGAATGGGCATAAAACATGTAAAAATCACTGTTATCAACTAGCATCACTTATATAACCATTAACGGGAGGGTAATTGGGTAGTACAAGGATATGATAACCTGTGCACTAATTCCACGTGTAACCCCTCTAGTTGAGGATGGTTTACCGGGAATTGTACAGATGTGATCCTGTATGCTAAAAAACCTAGGACCTATTTTACCCCTTGTTTTAAATATAATACCAATTTTTCTAATTTGCTTATCTGTTGATAAGATTAATTCACATAAATTAAGTTCGGTCGGGACCCACCGTTGTGGATCGCGAGGGGTGCCTAGCACCTTCCCCTCAAGGTTATTTTGAGATCTTACCCAAGTTTTTGGTAATGCAAACCGGTTTTATGAGTTACTTGCTCTAGGTGACCTAACACACCTTAAATCTGTTAGATGGTTACTCTTCAAATTACATACCCAACTCCCAAAAGGAAATGAGTTGTTCCCAATGAATGTCGAAACCCAGACTCCTCAAGGAAATATGGGGCGCGTCAGGTGTTGATTATTTAGGTTAGTTCATGCTTCAATTGTAGAACTAATGGTTGCAAATATTAATTCATGCCTATTTGACTTAGTCTCTACTTGATAAAGAGGGACCTAGTCTAGGATAACTTAGCTAACAAGGAAATAGTTCAATTAAGAGATTGATTAACCCAATTAAAGGGTTCACCCTAGAGATAGTAATTACCGGACTTGAGCTCTTATCAACTGTTTTGGTTGATACCCATTTGGTCTTGAGAAAGCCAAATTGGGCAAAACCACCCTATAGAGTTGTGAGCTATATTACACCCCATTCAACAAAACAAATGTTAATGTCTTTATCCCATTAGGAAAACACCTAGGTTTTGGTCACAGCCCTAAGCCTTTAATACAATTGGAAAAACCTCAAAAACATTTATTTATAATATGTTGTCTTTAGTTTGCGTTTATTAGAGTAACATTAGAAATAGAAAACAAAACCTTGTTGTGGAACTACATTCTAGATAATCCATTTTCTCATTTCAAATATATATCCCTAACTCCCATCGTAACTCCCAGTGGATTTGACCCCGACTCCTAGTTGGTTATTTATTATTCCATATGATGGTTTAATATCTCTATTGAGTCGTGATGCGGACGTGATCATGTACTAGAGGTAAAACTCTCCTACTATAAAAGGGGGAGATTTTCTTTGATAACGGATATTGTAACACGCAAACCAAGGCAATACAAATTCATTTTTCTACTTTCTAGCTATTGTAGAGTTCTTACTCCACTATTTGTTCTTCATTCACAATTAGCTTTGAACTAAGGGTCTGATTGAGGGGCAAAGCCACTATTCAACCTAAGTTCGAGCCTGGACATAACATTACATTTTTTTTGATTATTTATTTTGTATTTAACTTATTTATTTAATATTCTTAACTATTTATGTTGAATCGATTCACATATCCTTAAAACTATGTACAAATTTAATTATTATCCATTTTAAGGGTAAACAGTTTGGCGCCCACCGTGGGACTAAGGATAATAGTAGTGGTTTGATAAAAACCTCCATAATACACTCTATTTAACACTTGTTCTTTTAAGTCTTAATTTTAGATCAACTTAAAAATGTCAAATTCTAAGTATGCCCACTTGAACGTTGACACTGAGTTTGGCCATCATGGTGAACACAATAATCTGGTGCCTAGCAATGAGGTGCGCCATGTTGGTCCCAACGAAGTCCCAGTTTCCAATATGGTCAATGCCAACTTACAAGTGGCTATTGACGTCAATATGCCAACTGGTTCTAAAATAGCATTTGCAGAGGACCCCAACCAACAGCGCGAGAAGCGCTCAAAGGCGAAGGATCATGCGTCTAATCTTCAAAATATTATAGGCTCAACAAGAGGCGATAGCAAAACTACAGAATCAAGTCCACTCCCTTAGCAAGGTCAAGCCCGAACAATCTCAAGAAAGCACTTGAAGAAGCGAACAAACCACCAAGAGATTGGGTGAAGCTGAGCCCGAGGTCAAACTTGAGATAATGAAAATGCTTGAAGCATTAATGAAGCCATTTGAATCAGGTGAGAAGAAAAATAAGGTCAATCACAAGAAAGTGGAAACATACAATTCGAGGGTCAATTAAATCTCGGTAGCACGCCCAATATTGTTGTGATGACCCAGCAAGCCGTCTCATAAGTTACCGCTTCATTTCCCCCATTTCTACTTCTTTATGCTTCTTTATCCATGTTGTATGTGATCAAGTTGATTAGTTTGTGTTCGGAGTAGATTTGGCAAGGAATGAGACACCTAGTCTCTTTTAAGAAGGTTTAAGTTGGAAAAGTCAACCGATATTGACTTAGGTGTTAGAGGGCTTGGATATGAGTTCTGATGGTTTGGTTAGCTTTGAGAGGTGATTTATGACTTATGAGTGTGTTTGAAATGGCTTTTAGAGGTCCGGAGGAGGATTATGCTTGAATTGGCGAAGTTTATATTTTGGCGATTTCTGATTAGTAGGTGAGATTTTGATCCGGGAGTCGGAAAGGAATTCCGAGAGTCGCAGTAGTTTCGTTGAGTCATTTGGGAAGTGTGTGAAAAAATTCAGGTCATTCTAACATGGTTTGGTTGGGTTTTTGATTGAAAGCGTATTTCGGAAGATTTTTAGAAACTTAGGCTTGAATTCGATGTGTTTTGGATAATTTGACGTTGTTTGAGGTGTTTTGATGATTGGAGAAAGTTTGAATAAGGATTTAAGATGTGTTGGATCCTATGGTTGAGGTCCCGGGGGACTTGGGTGAGTTTCGGGTGGTCAATCAGACCATTTCGTGCCTTAGAGAATTTTCAGAAATTGCAGGTTCAGCTGTTGCAGACTTTTGGTCTTCACATTCACGGAAGGACCCTCGCGTTTGCAAAGAGTAAACTGAGGAAGGTGAGAATTTGTCCTTCGCGTTCGCAAACAAACTACGTGTTCTCGAAGGGTAGCGAGTTCAGTTCATCGCATTCGCGTACGTAGTGTCGCGTTCGCGTAGAAGAAATTGGGTCATGTTTATTGGAAGCCAATTGTGCTTCGTGTTCGCGGAAGAGAGGCCACGTTCGCGAAGTATCGCCTAGGTGAAGCATCAAGTTTGTGAAGCCTTGGTCGGTATCGCATAGAAGGAAAAAGTGGTCACCTTAATTTTGTGCTTCACGAACACGAGGCGTTGACCGCGTTCGCGAAAAAGGAATGTCAGGCCTGGGCAGAATGTTTTAAAGATGTTTTGTTCGCGAAGGTGGGGGTATTTTCCACCATAGCTGATCGTTTTGAAGGATATTTGAAAGAGATTAAAGAGGGATTCAAGGAGAAACGTTGGAGGTAACAATTTCAAAACTAAAACTTCATTCTATCGTGAAATCTATCTAGAAATTTATGGAAACTTGAACAAAAATGGAAGAACTAGGGCTTTAAATTTTGGGTTTTTGATTTGGGATTTGAGGGGTCATTTGGACTCCGATTTTGTTTTTCTTTATATGCATAGACTCATGGGAAAATCAGGAACCCGTTGATGTAAAAAAATTTGAGTTTCGAGAAGTGGGCTCGGGGCTCAGGTTTTGCTAATTTCGGGATTTTTGAAAGTGTTCGATTGTTTTCACTTAGGCTTTGTTCCCTTTGCATATTGTGACGTATTCGCTCTGATTTTGACTAGATTCGACGCGAGTAGAGGCCGATTCTAGAGGCAAAGGCATCGCGAAGTAGTATTTTCACCGGTTTTAGGTAAGTAACCATTGTAAATTTGGAACTGAGGGTACAAACCCCGGTATTTGACTTGATTTGATAAATACGGTGACGCACATGCTAGGCGACGATCGTATGGGCATGCACCGGTAGGGGATTGTGACTTATTTCATCCCGTAGCGACTATTGAGCCGCATATTTTACTTGAAAATGTTATATTATTTTGGATTCTGGATCCTTATACTGTATTATGGGCTTTGTGCCATGTTTGGGGCCTTGTGCCAATTTGTAGCAACCCTTAGGGGCATTTTAACTATTTTCCCTCACTTTACTTATTAAAAACATATCCTCAGTCCTGTTTTACCTATTGAATGTTTAAAACTGGTTTTATCATTCTACTCCTAATGTTAGGACTGTTTGGGCTGAGTTCCCTAATTTCTGTTGTGATGCCCGAGAAGCTGTTAGGCTAAGGACTAAGAGAGGTTGAGAACTTTATGGTGATGATATTATATGTATATATATTATGGATCGGACTGCACACCGCAGCGATACTTATATGGATCGGGTTGCACGCCGCAGCAATATATATATTGGATCGGGATGCGCACCGCAGTTATATGACGTTTGGGCTGTAGGAGCCCCTTAAAAGATTGTACACCCCCAGTGAGCGTAGTCGACTATAAATATATGGATTGGGCTACGCGCCGCAGCGGTTATTATGATTTCTATTAATATGAGTTAATACTGAGCGGAGTGTTGATACTGAATATTGTGTGACTAGAGTTGAGTCACGTGTGATGGAGAGGCTGCTCGAGGGGCCATATCCTGAGTGATCCTTTGCCCGAGGTGCCCTATTATGATAGTTCTACTATTTTCACTCTTTTTATAAATAAGTCTCTGTTGGACATATTGTCAAGTAATTGATTTCAAAGTTTTAAACTGAAACTAATGAATTTATGATAGAACTAATTTTAGAATATATGTTTTGAACTACTCGTCACTGCTTTCCATCCATTATTTACTTTAGTTACTTACTGAGTTAGCGTACTCACGTTACTCCCTGCACCTTATGTGCAGATACAAATGCTTGAGTGGCCGAGTGAGAGTTTTCAGCTATTTTCCAGCATTTAACGGGGATTTCGAGGTAGCTGCATGGCATCTGCAGCCCTAATTTCTCCCTTCTATCTTATTATTTTTCCGCATTTCTAGACTATTCATGTAGTAGACTGTTCAGACTTGTATTAGAGGCTCTAGATTCGTGACACCAGATCAGTGTGGCATGTGTAGTCTTTCATGTTTTTGTTGACTTCCACATATCTACTTTGTTGTTTTAAGCACTTATTATGATAATTGGTAATTAAACCGTGTTAGTAAATGATTCATTAAATGAAAATGGGTTGTAGTTGATAGTGTGGTCTGGCTTGCCTAGTAATGTGATAGGCACTATCACGACCTGTATTTGGGTCGTTACAAGTTGGTATCAGAGCCTAGGTTACCTAGGTCTCGCAAGTCATGAGCCTATTTAGTAGAGTCTCATGGATCGGTACTGAGACATCTGTATTTATCCTCGAGAGACTACAGAATGTTTAGGAAACTTCACATTATTGAAATTCTTATCGTGCGAGTTTGTTGATCCGAGTACTAAACTTCTGTTATTCTATTCTCTCACAGATGGTGAGGACACGCGCTACTGGACAGGGTAGACGACCACCAATGCCACGAGCTGCAGCCATCAGAGGCCGAGGACGCGGTCGTGGTCGCAGTAGGGGCAGAGCAGCAGGGTCAGCACCTGAAGATCCTCCAGCTGCCCCAATTCAAGACCAGGTCCCCGTTGTGGATGCTGCAGCAGCACCAGCTGTGCCTATTGTGATCCTAGGCCTTCAAGAGGCTCTAGCTCAGATATTATCAGTGTGTACTGGTTTGGATCAGGCGGTCTCAGCAACTACGGCTGCAGCTACTTCACAGACCGGGAGAGGTATTTTGACCCCCGTTGCTCGCACACCTGACCAGGCCGTGTAGGGTCTCCAGACACAGGGGGCACCTCCAGCCTAGCCAGTTGCACCAGCTCACTAGTTTGTAGTACCAGTGATGTCGGATGATGAGCAGCATCAACTGGGGAGGTTTGGTAGACTCCACCCTCTGACATTCAGTGGTGCAGAGGGCGAGTACGCCCAGGGATGTTTGTATAAGTGCCAGAGGATGCTTCGTACGGCAGGGATTCTAGAGACCAGTGGTATGGCATTTACCACCTTTCAATTTTTCGGGGCTGCCTTCACTTGGTGGGAGGCGTATGAGAGGCGTAGGCCTGCTGGAGCAGCACCCCTTACATGGCACGACTTCTCTGTTCTCTTTGTAGAGAAGTATGTACCACAGTCGTGATGAGAGGAGATGTGTAGGCAGTTTAGCAGCTCCGTCGGGGGGAGATGACGGTGATGCAGTATGAGATGCGATTCTCAGAGTTAGCCTGACATGCAGTTTTGCTGGTTTCCACAAATCGAGAGAGGATCAGAGGTTTATTGATGGCCTCACGTATCAGCCCCGTATTCTCATGACTAGGGAGAGGGTTACTGGTGCCGCATTCGAGAAAGTGGTGGATATTTCCAAGGAGATTGATTTTGTCCATCACCAGGAGCGAGAGGAGAGGGAGGCCAAGAGGCCTCGAGAATCTGGAAGCTTCAGTGGTGCTCCATCGAGGGGACAATTTCAGCACGGCAGAGGCTAACAATTTCGACATGGGCAGTTTGATTGCTCAAGTTATCGTGAAGCTTCATCAGGTCGTGGTTCCCACAGTTCGCACCAGGGCCATTTATCACTTAGTGTCATTCCAGCTCAGAGCTCATCCCGTGCTCCTTCTGTTCAGGGCTCTTCTATGCCGAGTTCATTTGTCGGTCACACCGGTACGAGGGATTCCCTTCAATCCCCATCTCCAGTACCGAGGAGTTGCTATGAGTGCGAGGAGTTTGGACATATGAGGAGGCAGTGTCCCCATTGTGTTGCTAGTTCATCCCAACAGAGGGGCCAATCATCAGATTCAGCTCCAATTGCTCCACCACCACCCACACAGCCAGCTAAGGGTGGAGATCAGCCAGCCAGGGGTCGCCCTAGAGGGGCAGGTCGATCAGGGGGTGGTCAGGCCCGTTTTTATGCAATGCCAGGCAGATCCAATGCCATTTCCTCTAATGCTATCATTTCAGATATTATTTCAGTTTGCCATAGAGATGCCTCTGTGTTATTTAATCCCAGTTCCACCTACTATTATGTGTCATCATACTTTGCTCACTATTTGGGTACTCTTCATGAGTTTCTTGCCTTACCTATTCATGTATCTATAGCGGTGGGCAATATTATTATTGTAGACCATGTGTACCGGTCGTGTATAGTGATTATCAGGGGTCTGGAGACCGGGTTGATCTTTTATTATTTAATATGGTGGATTTTGATATCATTCTGGGCATGGATTGGCTATCTTTATGTCGCGCTATTCTAGACTGTCATGCTAAGACAGTTACATTGACTATACCGGGCATGCCACAGATTGAGTGGCGAGGTGTGACTGATTATGTTTCTAGTAGAGTGATTTCCTTCTTGAAGGCCCGGCATATGGTTGGGAAGGGTTGTCTTTCGTATCTTGCCTTTGTGAGGGACGTTGGAGCTGAGACTCTCAATATTGATTCTGTTTCAGTTGTGAGGGATTTCCCTGATATATTTCCTGCAGACCTGTTGGGCATGCCAAAGGACAGGGATATTGATTTTGGTATTGACCTATTATCGGGCACTCAGCACATTTCTATCTCTCTGTATAGTTTGGCACCAGGGTAGAAGAAAGATTTAAAGGAGCAACTTCAGGAACTCCTGGATAAGGGGTTCATCCAGCCTAGTGTGTCCCCTTGGAGTGCGTCGGTTCTGTTTGTGAAAAGGAAGGATGGTACGATGAGAATGTGCATTGATTATGGGCAATTGAACAAAGTAACAGTTAAGAACAAGTATCCTTTGCCTCGCATAGGTGATTTATTTGACCAGCTTCAGGGAGCGGGGTTATTCTAAAAGATTGATCTCCGTTCGGGTTATCATCAGTTGAAGAACAGGGATTCGAACATTCTTAAGACAGCCTTTAGGACTAGATATGGTCACTATGAGTTCTTGGTTATGTCTTTTGGGCTGACCAATGCCCCAGCATCGTTCATGCATCTGATGAACAGCGTGTTCTGGCCTTATCTTGACTCATTTGGAAAAGTTTTCATTGATGATATCCTGGTATATTCACGTAGTCTGGAGGAGCACGTGGAGCATTTGAGGGTTGTGTTATAGAGATTGAGGGAGGAGAAGCTTTATGCAAAATTCTCCAATGTGAATTTTGGCTCAGTTCAGTGGCATTCTTGGGACACATGGCGTCCAGTGAGGGTATTCAGGTTGACACGAAAAAGATAGAGGTGGTTCAGTGTTGGCCCAGACTGTCCTCAACCATGGAGATTCATAGTTTTCTTGGTTTGGCAGGCTATATCGCTGGTTTGTTCAGGGATTCTAATTTATAGCATTGCCCTTGACCAAGTTGACTCAAAAGGGTGCTCTATTTGTATGGTCGGACGAGTGTGAGGAGAGCTTTCAAAAGCTCAAGACAGCTTTGAACATAACTCCAGTATTGGTTTTGCCATCATCTTCAGGTTCATATATAGTGTATTGCAATGCTTCGAGAGAAGGGATTGGTTCTGTATTGATGCGGGAGGGCAGAGTTATTGCTTATGCTTCTCGTCAGTTGAAGCCCCACGAGAAGAACTACCCTGTTTATGATTTGGAGTTGCTGCCATAGTTCATGCATTGAAGATTTGGAGGCACTACTTGTATCGCATGTCTTGTGAGGTACTCACTGATCACCGCAGTCTTTAGCATTTGTTCAAGCAAAAGGATCTTAACTTGCGATAGCGGAGATGGCTGGAGTTGCTTAAGGATTATGACATCACTATATTGTACCATCCGGGGAAGGCCAACGTGGTGGCCGATGCTTTGAGCCGAAAGGCAGTGAGTATGGGAAGTTTTGCATATATTCTAGTTGGAGAGAGGCCTTTTGTAGTTGATGTTCAGGCCTTGGCCAATCGATTTGTGAGGTTAGATATTTCAGAGCCCAGTCAGGTATTGGCTTGTGTGGTATCTCGGTCTTCTTTATATGATTGCATCAAAGAGCGCCAGTATGATGATCGCATTTGCTTGTCCTAAGGGACAGAGTTCAGCATGATGATGTTATAGATGTGACCATTGGTGATGATGGAGTGTTGAGGATGCAGGGCTGGATTTGCGTGCCCAATATGGATGGGCTTGGGGAGTTGATTCTGGAGGAGGCTTATAGGTCGCGATATTATATTCATCCAAGAGCCGCGAAGATGTATCAGGATCTTAGACAGCACTACTAGTGGAGAAAAATGAAGAAGGACATTGTGGGGTTTGTAGCTCGGTGTCTCAATTGTCAGCATGTAAAATATGAGCATTAGAGATTGGGTAGCTTGCTTCAGTAGATGGTTATTCCCGAGTGGAAATGGGAGAGGATCATTATGGACTTTGTTACTGGAATCCCTCATATTTTGAATATGTTCGATGCTATTTGGGTGATTGTGGATAGGCTGACCAAGTCCACGCATTTCATTCCTATTTGTACTACTTATTCTTCAGAGCGGCTGGTAGAGATATATATTTGAGAGATTGTTCGGTTGCATGGTGTCCCAGTTTCCATCATTTCAAATCGGGGCACTCAGTTTACTTCCTAATTTTGGCAGGCGGTTCAGCGAGAGTTGGGTACTCAGGTATAATTGAGCACAACTTTTCACCCTCATACAGACGGGCAGTCTGACCGCACCATTTAGATATTGGAGGATATGCTACGCGCTTGTGTGATTGATTTAGGAGGGTCATAGTATCAGTTTTCACCGCTCGCAGAGTTTGCTTATAACAATAGCTACCAGTCAAGTATTCAGATGGCTTTATATGATGATTTGTACGGGAGGCAGTGTAGATCTCCAGTTGGTTGGTTCGAGCCCGGTGAGGCTAGGCTATTGGCGACAGATTTGGTTCAAGATGCTTTAGATAAAGTGAAGGTAATTTAGGAGAGACTTCGTACGGCGCAGTCGAGGTAAAAGAGTTATGTGGACAGGAAGGTTCGAGATGTGTCCTATATGGTTGGTGAGAAGGTCCTATTGAAGGTTTCGCCCACGAAGGGTGTTATGAGATTCGGAAAGAAAGAGAAGTTGAGTCTGCGGTTCATTAGGACTTTTGATGTACTTCGGAGGATTGGGGAGGTAGCTTATAAGCTTGCCTTGCCACCCATATTGTCGAGTGTGCATCCAGTTTTCCATGTTTCAATGCTCTGGAAGTATATTGGAGACTCGTCCCATGTGCTGGATTTTAGTACAGTTCAGTTGGAGGGTGATTTGACTTAGGATGTAGAGCCAGCATCCATTTTGGAGTGTCAGGTTCGAAAGTTGAGGTCAAAGGGTGTAGCTTCAGTGAAGGTACAGTGGAGAGGTCGGGCCGTGGAGGAGGCTACCTGGTAGACCGAGCGTGAGATGCGAAGCAGATATCCCCACCTGTTTGAGGCTTCAGGTACGTTTTTTGACTTGTTCGAGGATGAATGTTTGTTTAAGTTGGGAAGGATATGACAACCCGGCCAGTCGTCTCATGAGTTACCGCTATGTTTCCCCCATTTTTGCTTCTTTAAGGTTCATTATCCGTATTGTATATGATCAAGTTGATTAGTTTGTGTTTGGAGTGGATTTGGCAAGGAATGAGACCCTTAGTCTCTTTTAAGAAGCTTTAAGTTGGAAAAGTCAATCGGATGTTGACTTAATGTTAGAGGGCTCAAATGAGAGTTCTAATGGTTCGGTTAGCTTCGGGAGGTGATTTATGAGTTAGAGGTGTGATCGGAATGGGTTTTGGAAGTCCGGAGTAGGATTAGGCTTGAATTGGCGAAGTTGATATTCTGGCGATTTCCGGTTGGTGGGTGAGATTTTGACCTGGGGTTCATAATGGAATTCCGAGAGTTGCAGTAGTTTTGCTGAGTCATTTGGGATGTTTGTGCAGAATTTGAGGTCATTCGGACGTGGTTTGGTTGGGTTTTTTATCGAAAGTGTATTTTAGAAGATTTTTAGAAACTTAGGCTTGAATTCGATGTGTTTTGGGTAATTTGATGTTGTTTGAGGTGTTTTGATGATTGGAGCAAGTTTGAATAAGGATTAAGATGCGTTGGTGCCTTTGGTTGAGGTCCCGCGGGCCTCGGGTGGTCAATCGGACCATTTCGTGCCTTAGACAATTTCAGAAATTGTAGGTTCAGCTGTTGCAGACTTTTGGTCTTCGCACTCACGGAAGGACCCTCGCGTTCGCGAAGAGTAAACTGAGGAAGGTGAGTATTTAGCCTTCGCGTTTACGAACAGGCTACACATTCGCATAGGGTAGCGAGTCATTTCATCGGGTTCGCGTACGTAATGCCGCATTCGCGTAGAATAAATTGGGTCATGTGTATTGGAAGCCAATTATGCTTCATGTTCGCGGAAGAGAGACTGCGTTCGCAAAGTGTCGCCTGGGTGAAGCATCACATTCGCGAGACCTTGGTCGGGATCGCGTAGAAGGAAAAAGTGGTCAACTTAATTTTGTGCTTTGCGAACACGAGTCGTTTACCGCGTTTGCAAAGGAGGAATGACAGGCCTACGCATAATGTTTTAAAGACGTTTTGTTCGCGAAAATGGGGGTATTTTCCACCATAGCTGCTCGTTTTGAAGGAGATTAAAGAGGGATTCAAGGAGAAACATTTGGCGGTAAGAATTTCAGAACTAAAACTTCATTCTATCGTGAAATCTATCTAGAAATTTATGGGAACTTCAATGGAAGAACTAGAGCTTGAAATTTTGGATATTTGATTTGGAATTTGAAGGCTCATTTGGACTCCAATTTTGGTCTTCGTATATGCATAGACTCGTGGGGAGATAAGGAACACGTTGATGTAAAAATTTCTGAGTTTCGAGAAGTGGGCCCGGGGCTCGAGTTTTTCTAATTTCGTGATTTTTGATATTTTTCGATTGTTTTCGCTTGGGCTTTGTTCCCTTATAATATTGTGACGTATTCGCTCTGATTTTGACTAGATTCGACGCGAGTAGAGGCCGATTCTAGAGGCGAAGGCATCGCGGAGTAGTATTTTCACCGGTTTGAGGTAAGTAACCATTATAAATTTGGACCTGAGGGTACAAACCCTGGTATTTGACTTGATTTGATAAATGTGGTGATGCACATGCTAGGTGACGACGTGTGGGCATGCACTGGTAGGGGATTGTGACTTCTTCCGTCCCATAGCGACTATTGAGCCGCGTATTTTACTTGGAAATGTTATATTATTTTGGATTCTGGATCCTTATACTGTATTATGGGCTTTGTGCCATGTTTGGGGCCTTGTGCCGATCTGTAGCAACCCTTAGGGGCATTTTAATTATTTTTCCTCACTTTACTTATTAAAAACATATCCGCAGTTCTGTTTCACCTATTAAATGTTTAAGACTAGTTTTATCATTCTACTCCTATTGTGAGGACCGTTTGGGCTGAATTCCCCAATTTCTATTGTGATGCCCTAAAGGCTGTTAGGCTAAGGATTGAGAGAGGTTGAGAACCTTATGGTGAGGATATAATATGTATATATATTATGGATCGAGCTGCATGCCGCAGTGATGCTTATATGGATCGAGCTGCACGTCGCAGCGATAGATATATTGGATCGGGTTGTGTGCCGCAGCGATATGACGCTTGGGCTGTAGGAGCCGTTCCGGAGTCTGCACACCCCCAGTGAGCATAGTCGACTATAAATATATGGATCGGGTTGCGCGCCGCAACGGTTATTATAATTTCTATTAATATGAGTTAGTACTGAGCCGAGTGCTGATAATGAATATTGTGTGACTAGGATTGAGTCACGTGTGATGGAGAGGCTGCCCGAGGGGCCATATCCTAAGTGATCCTTTGCCCGAGGGGTCCTGTTATGATATTTATATTCTTTTCACTCTTTTTATAAATAAGCACTGTCACACCTCCTTTTTATACCTCCAGAAGATTATAAGGGAGTTTTTTCAATTAAAGGACAATCGAAACGGGAAATTTTATTAAGGGATTCAGAGTCGCCACTTGGGATAATTTAGGGTGTCCCAAATCACCAGTTCAAATTCTGAATCGAGGAAAAGATTGACTCTATATTACAGTCCGTGAACCAGAAATTTAGGTAAGGAATTATGTTAACCCGGGAGAAAGTGTTAGGTATTTCCGAGTTCCGTGGTTCCAGCACGGTCGCTCAACTGTTATAAATGGCCTATTATCTAATTTTAGTACATGTTTTAGCCAATGGTGCAATTTTAAACATTTAACCGCTTTTACTCATTTTTTAAATAAATTGCAACGTCATTTAAAATATGTCTTGAATCACGTCTCATAAATGCACCCGCAGTCCGCAACACATTTTTTATAACATTGTTGAGATTTGTGTTTGGGTCACATAAATGTGCACCCGAGTTTAGAAAGGTAAAATTATTAAAATAACGCGCCTAAAGCAACTACGCTTTTGCAACTTTGTGAGGACCATGAAAATTCGCTAAATACCACGCCTCAATTTTTAAGGATACACAAGATTAATTAAACGAGGACTATGCAATTGAAATTTTTGTTCAGCACGGCACACCTCGATTTATTCTAACTTTTAGATACTATCGTGAGGGCCATAACTATTTCCTATTTAATACAACACACCTCACAATGTAATGAGTGAAAATCTTATTAATTAAAGGAAAGAATTATCAATACTTTTAGACTAAAAGTTCAGACCCATTTAAAATTAATAAACCAGCACTATAGGGAATGGCAAGGGGATTAGCAATTAATAAAAAAATGCTAAGCTCAAACAACTGGCTTTCACTGTCAAAAGCCATGATCTGCCTTCAACCAAGCCCAACATGAGCCCAAGGCTTTAGAGAATCGAATATGGACCAAGGCCGGACTCAAGATCGAGTCTCCCAAAATGCGAAGGCATCAGAATATTTGTGCACAATTCCTTTAATGAGGGGAAAGTCACCAGTAATCTCAAATGGCCTTGATTTCATTAATTGGGCCAACGTTGGGCCTAAGTTTTCAGAACCCGCCTTTATACATAATTAATTAATTATAAATCAATCAAGACACTACATGAAGCATGAGATGGAATTAACTTTCCACTTATAGATTCAAGTTATTCAAGTACAAGATAACTAATTAGCCATTCTGAAATCCCAACACCATTTCTAATCTAAAATGACCATGCATAACTAATAAAAAAATGCACTTGCCATTTATGTCTCCAACTAATTAATTATCTCATATCGAAATAGGCATGTTCCAAATACTGTCAAAGTCCCTGAAGCTAACATACAGATTACTTGGATCTTAACAAGATACTCAAACTCTCACTCACATGGATTTATACTCTAGCAAATGAATACAGAGAGGTCAATACTATTTGTGGAAAACAAACTTTTGATCTATGATAATAGGCAAAAACTGAGTGGTTTAGCCATTATTTATGCTTCCATTTAATTATATTCCAATAATATAATGTATGAAATTGATGAGAAATAGGCATTTAATTTGTGATTAGTATACTTTGCAGAAAAAGGAGCCTATATCAATGCTTGGAAATGTTATGGAATGATTCAGGAGCAAAAACAACCCTTCGGAGTTGAGTTCGTACAATCAAGAAAGAAGAAATGGTTGAAAAATCCTCCCAGACGCGCGAAGTCTTTTCTTCGCGCGAAACTTCGCGCGAATTAAGGAACGAAACAAGTATCAGACGCGCGAATAAACGCGCGAAGTTATTACTTCGCGCGTTACTTCGCGTGTTTCAATCCGGGGAAAATGAATTATGAAGGGGTAAAATTGGAAACTCATAGATTTCCACTCAAAATTAATTAATGCAACCTTCTATTATGGGGGAAGATCAGATTTTATAGAGAATTATTGATCAAGAGTGGAAAAATACTATTGATTTTAGAGAGAAGATTTTGAGAGGAGGAAGCCATTGAAGTCTCTTGGAGCTAAGGAAGGAATTGAAGAACACTACCTTGGAGCAACAATTTAAAGAGTTTATCTAAACTTTCATCTTGTAGTTTGTTTATAGTATGTTTGATATTAATATTGTTGATTTTT
>MU744534.1:21718-108227 GCA_026770625.1 Nicotiana glauca | reverse complement strand
TTTAGATTGCATGCTTATGAAAATGCCAAGTTATATAAAGAAAAGACCAAGAGGTGGCATGACAAGCATATCCAACATCGTGAGTTTGAGCTGGGGCAACAAGTTCTGTTATTCAATTCAAGGTTGAAACTCTTTCTGGAAAGCTTAAGTCCTGTTGGGCAGGTCCTTTTGTTGTGGTAAGTGCAAGTCCCCATGGAACCATCAAATTGAGGGACATAAATGCAAGTGGAACATTCTTGGTAAATGGATAGAGGGTAAAACATTATTGGGGTGGTGATATTCAACGTCACAAGACCTCGGTAGAGTTGATTGATGTGTGATGAATTGTGGAGTCATGTCGCGACAGTAAATCAGGCGCTGGTTGGGAGGCAACCCAATAATAGTGATATGTGTGATTTTTAAGAAAAAAAAATTTAGTTTATTTGGTGTAATTGTGTGTTAATAATTGTAGGACAACAAGGATGGATGCCAAGTTAAAAAAAATATATTTATAATTTTTTCAGCCAAACGCCCAGATGCGCGAAGAAACGCGCGAAGTAAAAGCTTCGCGCGAACTTGGCGCGAGGGAAGCAGAATGCATCTTCGCGCGTCTGAGACGGGGTTGCATTATACAGCTTAATTTTTTTGTTCTTCCGTTTTTCTATCTTAAAATACCCCTTCTTCTCCAACAACTCCTAACAATCCTTCTCTTCCATAAACCCTCAACCTATTCCCTATTCTTCTTCATTTTCATTGCTCTATAATCCTCAATCACAACTAAATCTTTTCATCCTTAATCAAAATCCACCCCATCCTTAACAAAGGCATTATGGCACCCAAGAGATATTTGACAGCAGGTGCATCGTCTAGCCGCCAAACAGCAACTTCGGCACCAACCTACGATACCAACAGGTTTACTTCACCCAATGCTCAAACTCGCTTCACTACCAAAGCAACGAAGAAGCCAATTCCTGAAAGGGGCATTGATGCTAGAAAGCTCCAGGAAATATGCCCTAATATGTACATTATGTTAGTTGAGCGAGGACTTCAAACCTTCATTAATGAACCAGGGGAGGCGAATGAAATGGTAGTCCGCGAATTTTATGCGAATCTGCCTGATCGTGAGAACAACGTTGTCATAGTGCGCAGAAGGCCTGTTGATGCCTCCATTGAGGCAATTCGAGCAATCTACAATCTGCCCGACCCTGTACCAGAACAAGATGATTTCTACGAATATGAAAAGGCTCCAACTGACACAAAGTGGAATAGGTTCTTTCAGAAGATTTGCACCCCTAGAGCGGAGGTGGAATGGTTGGATTACGGTCAAAAATTCCACTCATCAGCTCTGACTCAAGAAGCCAAGAACTGGCTTTATGTAAATAACAATAGAATCCTTCCATCAAAGAACACCACGGAGGTTAATGGTCCTAGAGCAGCAATAATCTGGTGTTTCATAGAAAACTTGACTTTTGATGTGGCTAAAGTGATACATGATGAGATGTTTGTCAGGTGCCCAAATCATATGTATGGGTTTTTCTTTCCATCATTAGTAACTCAACTTTGCAGGAAGGCACAGGTACCTAAAAATCTTAATGTGGATGTGTTGGTCAAGAAGTCAATCCAAATACGACCTAAAAGACCTGCAGCTGATGGAGGAGATGATGATGATTCAGATGCTGAGGAGAATGAGAAAGAAAATGAACCCATGGATGCAGAAGGAGGAGAGCAAGCACAAGCAACCAATGCACCAGCTGTTGCATTGCCTAGAGCAGCATCGTCTTTAGGAACTGCTAGGATACCAAGCCACAACACATGGGAGCGAGAGATGGGGGAGTTGCGCACAACAGTGAACACGTTAAGCCCCCGTGTGTAGGAGATCTCAGACCGACAAGTCAAGTCGGGGAAAAAAAGTATGGGATGGCTAAGAGCACTGGGGCGAGCTTGTAATGTCAACCCTGACACAGTGTCAGACCAAGAATGACATGTCGGGGAAGTATTTTTGCCTCTCTTCATTTTAAACAATGATAGTCATAGGGACATGCCTAGACTTTGAGTGTGGGGTGTGTGTGGTTTATTTGGATGATCATGGATATTAGGATTGTTTGTGTTTGTTTGTGTTGGATTTCTTTAATTATGTGATTTGTTTTAATTACAGTTGATTGTTATGTTAAATAGTCTGTTTAGTAATGTTTAACTAGTGGAAAAAATTTTAAAAATTTTTTATGTTTAAATGTTGGTTTGTATAAAACTATATCGGCCTGATGACGGATTTCTTTAGAGGAAGTTCTTGAGGGTGTTTAAAAAAAAAACTTTTAGTGTATCAACTCCCCCTTGGTTTTTCTTTAGGCCGCGGTTCTTTTTCAATGGTTTCAACTTGAACCGGATATAGGTAGATTTTATTTTGTGTTAAAATTTTTATTTGTTTGAAATTTTTCTTTTATTTTGTAGATTAAGGTAATGGGCAACGAACTATAAAATGAAAGAGAGCCCATAACGTTGACACACCTGAACACACCAGATCCTGGAGTGTAATGCCTAGTCTTAATGGAAGTTTACTGAAAGTGCCTTAATCTGCATGTTTGCTACTGAAATGAATGCTCATAATGGAGCGTCTTGATGAGCTGATCTTAATGAGTCTTATGCCATGTGTGGTGAGATTTTTGCATAGTCCATGTAGTGTAAGTGTGTCTAGAACTTGCCCGGTATGTGAATTGAAGCGAAATTTTAAGGTGACGCTTGGTTTTAAAAATGATGTTAGGCTTTCTTTGATCTTTTTGAGCTTAATTGCTTAAAACAAATAAAATCTATCCCTAGTTAACCCTTTTGAGCCTATAAACCTTTGTTTGGAACCCACATTACAAACCTATACCCTTTTTGTTCTTAATTGATATTTTTGATCCCTTCACTTCTTAAAGCACTTTAATTGTAAGATGAGCGCTAAAAGAAGTAAGAAGGAACTAAGAGTGGGGTGGCTTTTGAGTGGAACCAATAAAAGGAAGAAAGGTGCACTTATTTTATAAAATCATACACCACTAGCGAAAATTTGAATCTAAAAAAAACATATATATATATATATATATATCAAGAGTTAAATAATTTGTTGTTTTGTTCTTGCTAGTGGAGTATAAATTAAAGTAGTGCTTAAAGAAAGAGGGAACATTGCTGGGAGTGAATTGAGTTATGAAATTGATGTTGGGATTGAAGAATTTGCGCTGAAAATGATTAAGTGATGTGTTAAAGTGCTTAGGAGTGCTAGTCAATAGTCCCAAATATATCCTATCCGTCCCTTAGCTCACATTACAACCAGAAGAAAAAGTCCTAATTGATTTAAGATCGAGCAAGCCTGCATTAGTAGAGATTTACATTAAGGGCAAGCCTATGGTACCACCTGCATGCATATGACTTCTTTTGTGAGTGTGAGTGAATTTTTTGATGTAGATAATCATGGAATTTTATTGTACATATTGATCTATATAATTTTGATGTAATTGTGAGGGCATATGATTCGTGACAGACAAGCAAGTCTTGATCTCTATGTAGAGTACTTCAAGGAAGTGTGAATATTGCGTGGCACTTGAAAATCGATCTTGAGACTAGAATTTTACATTGCTAGGTGTGATGTATGTGCTTTGTTCTAGGTGTAATGCGTTAAGGTAAATGGTTGAGTTAATGACTCTTTAATGAGTATAATGTGATTGCTCGAGGACTAGCAATGAATTAAGTGTGGGGTGTTGATAATAGGCGAAAACTGAGTGGTTTAGCCATTATTGATGCTTCCATTTAATTATATTCCAATAACATAATGTATGAAATTGATGAGAAATAGGCATTTAATTTGTGATTCGTATACTTTGCAGAAAAAGGAGCCTATATCAATGCTTGGAAATGTTATGGAATGATTTAGGAGCAAAAACAACCCTTCGGAGTTGAGTTCGTACAATCAAGAAACAAGAAATGGTTGAAAAATCCTCCCAGACGTGCGAAGTTCCTTCTTCGCGCGAAACTTCGCGCGAATAAAATGCCGAAACAGTATCAGACGCGCGAAGAAACGCGCGAAGTTCTTTCTCCGCGTGTTACTTCACGCGTTTCTATCCAGGAAAATTATTATGGAGGGGTAAAATTGGAAACTCACAGATTTCCACTCAAAATTAATTAATGCAACCTTCTATTATGGAGGAAGATCAGATTTTATGGAGATTATGGATTGAGAGTGGAAAAATACTATTGATTTTAGAGAGAAGATTTTGAGGAGATTTGGAGTGAGATTTGGAAGGAGATTTTAGAGAGAAGGAGAAGAAGGAGACTCATTCTTGAAGAGAAGAAAATCAAAGAAGAACAACATCTTGGAGCAAATATTCAAAGAGTTTTTCTAAACCTTCTCCTTGTATTTACTTATATTATGTTCAAGACTTTTATTGTTGATTTTTGTATGAATATGATTAGCTAAAACCTCAAGTATTCTGGGGTCATGGATGTTAGATGATCTTGTTGTTTGAAGCTTAGATTGAAGATCTTGAATCTATCGTTATGAGTTGTTTATTTGATTCTGCTCTTAATTATTTTACTGCGTAGCTAACAGTGAAATATTATTTACGAATCTTGAGTTAAACTTGACAAAGGAAATTCTTGGTTGCATATAGAATCAAATAGAACAAGATCTGAATCCTGGGCATCGGGTGAAGGATTTGCGATTAAGATAGACATATACTTAATTGCCTTGTTTGGTTGAAGAATAGGAGTTGTAAATGCATTCTTGCTAATATTAATATCATAGACATATAGGTATTAAGTTAACTTGAATAGATGCATAAGAACTCGACAGATTATTATGAGTATTATTA
Source organism: Nicotiana glauca (assembly GCA_026770625.1). Taxonomy (NCBI): domain Eukaryota; kingdom Viridiplantae; phylum Streptophyta; class Magnoliopsida; order Solanales; family Solanaceae; genus Nicotiana; species Nicotiana glauca. The sequence continues at coordinate 103,407 of MU744534.1, read as the reverse complement.
ACCCTATAATCAATAACCCTGATAATTCAATAAATCAATTTTAAGCTAAGATAGTAGCATGATATCTAGCAATTCCATGACCCTGGAATATATTTTTCTAAATTGTTAAAAACATAAATTGTAATTGGTGTAGTAATTTTGCCTTGAATTATTGTTCTATTATTAAGTAAATTGCAAAGTAGTTTTATATATATTTTGTGATAGTCTAGCTTGAATTGATAATGGTTTGAGTGTATATCAGTCGAGAAGTTGATCGTAATTCCTCGTGGGAACGATACTCTACTTACTACTATATTACCTGTCGGTCGCGTACACTTGCGTGAGTGTTTTGGTCGCAACAAGTTTTTGACAATCAATCTAACACTATTAGACAAATACATTTACTCAAAAGGCCCTAAGACTACCCCCCATACAATCCCTAACAGATAGCTCTAGAACAAATTGAATGAATGAATACCAAACAGAGCCCAATTACAAGTCCCAAAATAAATCTCAAAGGTTCATGGCATAACATTGTATTACACGTACTAGAGTAGATACTATGGATTAACAAATCAAATGAAAACAAACAACAGAAGGAGACATCTAACAAGTACATAAATCTTCATTTCTTCATAACACATGAACTCTTCTTACACACTTAGAATCAAGATGTGTACCTGGAATTGAAGAAAGAAATAAGAGAACGAGAAGTTAATCAACAGCAGTAGTAGAGTCAACCCAGAAACAGCAAAGAAGAGATATCAAATGTCATTTGAACCAATTTGGAACACCAGACTTGATCAAGACTCCAAACACAAAAATGCAGCCTAGAATCAGCTTGCAAAAACACCAAATTAAACCATCTTCAACCACGTATGAATCAGAAATTGCCCCCAAAAACTCAAAACCTCAGTAATTACAGCAAGAAACTCAATGGAACAGTAGTTTTCTATCAAATTTTTCATCTGTTTTTATTTTTTTTTTGGAATTTTTCTCTTCTAATTTCTGCCTTGAAATGCAAGAAAGTGTGCCTTTATAGGCAAGGAAGTAGGGCAGCACTTAGGAATTAGTTTTTGTATTTTAGTCCTTCTCCAATTCTCATTTTAGCTTAGAAATCCCTATTCTAATTGTCAAATTTTCCAAATAGTCCCCCTCCCTAGCTTCCTAGAAGCTTCCTAATCAGTTACCCAAAGATTCCCTAGCTAGGCTACCTAAATTACCCTTGAACAATCCTTTATTTACCCCTAAAACCAAAACCTAAAATGGGTCAAGACTGACCCGAGGCTGAATTAATTCAAAGACCAACCCCAAGCCATGAGCCAGTATAGACAGCCCAAATAAAAAGAGTTCTCAAACTTTGAACACAATAGAACTCTACCAAATGGACCAAGCTATTGAATTCAGCAGAAACGAAATGAAATTACTAACAAGCTCGAAAAATATTTTTTAGCAAATAAACGACTAATTAACCTTGTACTACCAGAATGTTAATACGTCTTACTGATTTTACAATCAAACTAAGGCTAAAGAAGAAATAAAAATCAGAACCAAAGCACTAAACATTAACTAGAATAAAAAGGGAAAGAATGGAATGAGGCTGGTTAGAACCTGAAGCAGACGAAAAGATCCGGAACAAAGGACGAATACCTTGATGGCCATAAAGCTTGATAGACTTCAAACGATTCTGACTTGACTCGAAACTAGTATTAGTCGTATGTTCCCTTTGAGAGCAAACAAGTAATACTCGTGTCAAATCCAGCCGTTCATCAGAACTTGAGGACTCGAGAGACTTTCTTCTCCTTCAAACTCAGATTTCAAAACTGTCCGATTTGGCGGGGGTTTTGGGAAAAATGGTAATGGAGTAGGGTGCAGGAAGGGGTGATGGTTGCATGGCCAAATTCTGGTGGTGATTGGATCTAGTTCACCAGCGACCATGGCTGATTCGCTCAGGGACGGCGTTATTTGGTGAGGGAGATGAGAGAAGGGGTTCGTTTGGTCTTAGGTTCAATTAGGAGAGTTCGGACAATCTTATCCAGAATGGGTGAAGTGTTGATAGTCGTTGGATGACATAAGATAGAGGGCCAGGATTGATTGTAACCTTATGAGCTCAAAACCACGTCGTTTAGCTAGCTACATAGGGCAAACCGGGTATTTGGGTGGAAGTGGGCCGGATCTGATCGGGTTTTGGGAGGGGCAATCATTGGGCCTATGTAAACTACATCAAAGCAGCCCAATTTCTAACTCTTCAATTCCCTTTTCTTTTTTCCTATTTCAAATCAATTTTTCAAAAATTCTTTTTCTTTTTTTTTCAAAATTTAAAAAAATCTAAGTTAAATCCTTGAACCTAATTAACTAAAAAATACTAATTACAACTAAATATTAATTATAACAATTAATTAAGATCTAAATTAAAAGGGAAAACTACCAATATTCCAAAATTAAAATTAAAAGTGCAACATAAACTATTTTTGTGATTTTTCTATTTTTAAAACAACTAATTAATTAATTAATTATAAAATGTGGAATTAAATCCTAAAAGCAAATGTAATACATTTTTTGTATTTTTTATTAATTAAATAAAATAAACATGCACAGACAAATGCAAATAATTGACGGAAAATGCCACAAAAATTCACAAAATTGCAAACAATGGAAAAATTATTCTATTTTGAATTTATGGAAATAATTCATATAGCACAAAAATTACGTGCTCACAGCTGCCCCTCTTTGCTCGGAAACATGAAGAGTTTTCGTGCAAAGATAAAGTGAGCGTATACGAGCGATTTTTGCCCGTTTAAATACTCCGTGGGAAGCATTTTTTAAAGATTTGACCGCACCCTACTTCCAAGGTTGCCTACATATCCTTGGCTGTAAAGGAATCATGTTAGTGTAGTTCGGGAAGTTTTGGTAGCTGGGACTACCACGAAGCTGTGATTCCACTGTTGTTGTTGCTGCTGCTACTGCTTACATGACAAAATAAAAGAAGCTAGACTAAGCTATGATCTATGAATTACAAAAGCCCTATCTATATCTTCAAACTTGATCTTGTTGTTCTTGTTGCCTTGTTGATTTGTTGCCGACTTGAATTATAATCTGAGATGTTTTCTCTTTCTTCAGGCGAATGCCTGATTGCTGAACTTGAATTGTAATCTGAGATGCTTTCCTTTTCTCCAGGTGGACGCCTGATTACCAAAACTTGAATTGTATTCCCGTGCTCTCTAGGTGGGCGCCTGACTGCTAAACTTGAACTGTGTTCCCATGCTCTCCAGGTGGGCGCCTGACTACTGAACTTGAATTATATTCCCATGCTCTCCAGGTGGGCGCCTGACTGCTAAACTTGAATTGTATTCCTGTGCTCTCCAAGTGGGTGCCTGATTGCTGAACTTGAACTGTATTCTCGTGCTCTCCAGGTGGGCGCCTGACAGCTAAACTTGAACTGTATTCCCGTGCTCTCTAGGTGGGTGCCTGACTACTAAACTTGAATTATATTCACGTGCTCTCCAGGTGGGCGCCTGGCTGCTGAACTTGAACTGTATTCTCGTGCTCTCTAGGTGGGCGCCTGACTGCTGAACTTGAACTATATTTCCGTGCTCTCCAAGTGGGCGCCTGACTGCCGAACTTGAACTGTATTCCCGTTCTCTTCAGGTGGGCACCTGACTGATAAACTTGAACTGTATTCCCATGCTCTCCAGGTGGGCGCCTGACTGCTGAACTTGAACTGTATTTCCGTGCTCTCCAGGCGGGCACCTAACTGCTGAACTTGAATTGTATTCTCGTGCTCTCCAGGTGGGCGCCTGACTGCTAAACTTGAACTGTATTCCCATGCTCTCCAGGTGGGCGCCTGACTGCTGAACTTGAATTGTATTCTCGTGCTCTCCAGTTGGGCGCCTGACTGCTGAACTTGAATTGTGTTCCAATCCTCTCCAGATGGGCGCATGACTGCGGAACTTGAACTGTTTCTCCCTGTTCTCCAAGTGGGTGCCTGATTTCAACAAAATAGACAAAACAAAGAAAATTTCTACCCCAGCTTAGTAGCTGAGCACATCTGTGAGTGTTAAACTGAATAATGTTACCAAATATTCTAAGAATTTGAAAGCTAGATCCCATTATCTAGGAGGGTCCTGACAACTCCTAATTAAATGACGGTTTTAGATCTACATTATATCTTCTAAAGTTATTAATTCTGCTAAATCTTGTTATCTAAAAGGGTCTTAAAACTACATCCCATTATCCAGGACGGTCCAAAAAATCAAAATCAAGTCTTATCTTAAGAGTGACAACTTTTAAGGCTGAATTATACTTCCCTACAGTAGAACTTGCACTAAATCTTGTTATCTAATGGAAATCTTAAAGCTAGGTCCCGTTATTCAGGAGGGCCCTAAAAACTCCTAATTAAACAGGCAAACTTTGAAACCAACTTATATTCCTTGGGGTGTATTTATGCTAGATTTGCTACTTATGATTGTTTCAATTTTTAAAATAGGTCCCATTTTCCGGGAGGGTCCTGAAAATTTACGATCAAACCTGTCTGGTGCTAGCCATTCCTTACGGAGGGTTTCTCCGAAACATACAAAATTTTCTATCCCTGTTGGAAATCAAAGAAAAATCTTATAAGTTTAAAAATATGGTGGTTGATTTGTGGCCTTGACTTTGAGGGCGATTGCTCCTTCACTTCCCATGATAACTTTGATTTCCACTCGAAGACCTTGCTTGTTTATTGACTAACCACTTTCTTTGTCACCCTTGTCATAGAAATACCTTTTCTCCATTTAGACCCAATACCCTATATCTGTTGCATTGCTCATGAATTGACATTTACCAACCTTTGTGCCTTAGATGAATCCCAAAGCACATCAATTTCCACCCACTCAGTGTGTATGTTGTTCTTTCTTGACTTAAACCACTGGCCTTGGCCTCGGGGTCTATTGCTCCTTCACTTGCCATGATAACTTTGATTTCCGCTTGGAAGACCTTGCTTGTCATTAGTTAACCACTTTCTCTGTCAACCTCATCACAGAGAATACCTTTGATCTGTTCACCCAACATCCTCTATCTGTTGCATTGTTCATGAATTGATACATACCAAACCTTTGTATTTCACATGAATCCCAAAGCATGTTGATTGTTACCAACTCAGTGCGCACGTCGTTCTTTCCTGACTTATACCACTTTGATATGCCAGCTAAATCCCGTTTTGTGCAATTGGAAAGCTGGTGGCAAATTTTGAAGTCATTTCTCACTTGTTCTGACCAAATAGACTCAAGAAGAGGAAGCAAACAAGACAAAAGAAACAGAGTAAAGGACAAAGGAAAGAGATGATTCCTAGCAAGAAAGTTACAAAGTAGAAACCTATCAGGTGTAGATACCAACTCCAATAGCCATTAAATGCACCTATGGCATGTTCTATTAAGCAAGCCTGATGTTCAACTCTTGTTGTACCTTTTCGCCGTGAAACTGGCCTTCAATGCTCCGATTATCCAATCTGATTCACAATCCTTATTCGACTTGTAGTGCCTGAAGGGTTTTCACCATCAAGCCTCTCTTATTTTGTTCTCTCTCTCAACTTAGTGTCGCCTTATAGTGCCTGTGAAGGTTTTCACCAATAAAACTCTCATTTTTTATTTTTCTCAGCTCTCATCGCCTTATGGTGCCCGTGAGGGTTTTCACCAATAAGACTCTCTCATTTCCATTGTTTTTCCTGCTTGGATCGGAGTGTTGCCCCTGATATGAATCACCTATACTTGATCAACTTGGCATCTCTCAAAGACTGATCAGAAGATCTTTCTTTGGACCGTAATGTAGGCTTTTGGATAGGGTTAGAAAGAAAGGGTATCAAAAGGCTCAAAACAACTCAACCGGGTTCAAAATTACAACTTTTGGAATTAAATTTCTTACAACAACCGCAATTTCTTCCCCAGTTTCTTTTCTTGGGGACTTTTGGATTTTGTTTTGATGGGACCAAACTGTGAGGTTACCTACGTATCCATAAAAGGAATCAGGTCGAGCGTAGTTCATGTCATAAGAATTACTTTGTATGTTGTGATTTTTCTTTCCTTTTTCTTTCTCTTCTTTTCTTTTCTTTCTTCTTTTTCTCTTTTTGTTGTTTTGTTGTTTTTTCTTTTTTCCTTCTCTTTTTTCTCTTTTTTCTCTTTTTTCTTTTCCTTTTCTTCTTCTTTTTCTTCTCTATCTTTTCATTCTTTTTATTTTCTCTTTTTCCCTTACTTATCTTTCGCGCTTGAGTTTCTGATCTTTGCTACTGATTCCAAAAGATGGATATGAAAGAAAATAAATAAGGCTCAAAAGGAGTAACAAAGGATAAAGTGTTTAGATAGCAGAACAAAATATTTTCGTCATTCCAATCTTCAAAACATGCCAAGTACAACCAAAGAAATCATACATAATATCTTTTGACTACATCAGAATTGATAGCCATATCCGCACATTTTCCTTCTACATTTGTTAAACACAAAGCACCATTGGACAGCACTCTCACTCTCATTACCACAAACGGCCCATGTTAATTTGGGCTGATTTACTTTAGCTTCAACCTGATGCGGCATGATGCATTTCAATAAGGTTTATTTATGTTCTATCTACCCCAGTTTCCCACAATTCGGGCTTGAAGTGATCTCAAAATGCCTTTACTTATTTCCCTCAAATGTCCCTATCATCTTCAAAATTGTTTCATTGTTTCATGACTAAACTGACTTTTTAAGACCATGGTGAGAATTATGTGTGCATGTTATGTCACTAGAGTCAATAGGAAAAGGACTATAAAAGGAAAAGAAAACTAACAACAATGACTAAAAATAACAGAAAATAGAAAATTGCATTAGACAGATTGTGAAAGGGTTCGAACAACAAAACAAGCAACTGAACTGGGGTTACAACCTTGGAACAAACCTAGACAACACTGAACGAGCTACTACGACTAAACAAAGTAGGCAAAATAAAAGGATAGAAGAGTTTGAGTTACAAGACAATATCCGGATTACAACCCAGAAATAAACCGGACCACAGAAATGACAACAAAATAAACCACCAAAAATTATCCCTGCTAACCAAGAAAAGAGCGTCTTTCCAATCACCCAACTCAACATCTTAGCCATTGACTTCTGCATCAACAATACTACGACCTTCACTACTCTCCATCACATTGTTCTTAACAAATTGCTTTTGATTTCCCTTTTCCTGCTTGTTCTTAGGATCAACCTCTGATAGCGCTGAAAGCTTCGTAGAACGTATACCTCCAAGGATCTCAGAAGAATTCTCATATTCCTTTTCAAAATAAATCATACCCACCATATACATCTCATTATGCACAGGCGATGGACTTTGGCTAGTGTCTTTTGCATCTGGATTTTGCATGATAATGTCACCTACATCAATAAGCTTCCGAATTGCTTTCTTCAGATCCAACACTTCTCTATGTCATGCCCCGGGGCATCTGAGAAATATGCGCACCTTTGAGAAAAATCAAACTTCTTTGGAAGAGGGTTTGGCATTTTTATCTGAATCGGCTTCAACATGTCCAGTTTCCTTAGCCTCTAGAACAGACTGTCATATGGCTCTCCTAATTGAGTGAAGGTTTTCTTTCTCTGCAACCTCTCATTCTTAATTGCTTGATTAGACCGGAAGCCTGATCCAGGAAGGTTACGGTAGGCTTGTAGGTAAGATATTTAGGGAAGTGGTGTGGGCCATCGCGGGCCTTGTGGGTGTAGAGCATACGGTGGTGCATTGTGGACAGGGTACTGGGAAAGTGATGTACGAATTTGGGAGTTCTACGGAGAGAAGTAGCATTGGGGAGGGTCATCTGGTGCACTAGGATATCCACGGGGACGATGTCGAGACTGGAAGTGTTGAGCCGGAAGGCCCATTGGATCATCTTTTCTATTTCTCTTTATTCCACCCAAACTTACTGGGATGTTCTGAATGTCTTTCATAGTATCTTTCAATGCCGAATAACTCATGATTTTGCCTGACTTGATTACTTCTTCTACCATATCCCCCATTTTTAACACATCATTGAAAGGCTTTCCCAAGGCCGGGATCAAATGATTGAAGCAGGTGGGGCCCTGGGCTTGTAGGAAAACCTCAACCATTTCTTCTTTGCCAATTGGTGTACTGACTCGAGCAGCTTGCTCCCTCCATATGAGTCCAAACTCCCTAAAGCTTTCCTCCGATTTCTTTTCCATTTTAGAAAGCGATTAGCGGGCTGGGGTAATGCCTGATTTGTATTGAAAGTTTTTAACAAAATCTTGTGCCATGTCACCCAATGTAGGCCACTTACCGACATCTTGACGGCTATGCCATTCTAAAGCTGCCCCAGTCAAGCTCTCACTGAATACGCCATCAACAAATCATCTTTCTCGCCAACATTTCTCATTTCACTGCAATAACTCCTCAGATGGGCTACTGGATCTCCACACCCATCATACAAGTTAAATTTTGGCACTTTAAACCCCGCAGGCAGGCAAACGTTAGGGGACACAGACAATTCTTTGTAAGACATGTTACCCTGGCCTCCCATTCCTCGTTTATTCTTTAAGGACTGTTCTATGCCTTTCAGCCTCCTGGATATCCCATCTCGCCCTACTCTTCCTGTGAACTTTTCATTTTTAACATGAGGCTCTCCCTGCGGGCCCTGCTTGTATGAGTTAGGAACCTTGTGGGCAACCTTTGAAGGATAATATTGGGCATCATGAGCTTTGAGTGGGTATTCATTGTTGGGGGATAGTGAATGTGACATGAGGGCAATTCTGGAGAGAGGCAATTGGAGGATGAGTGATGGAGAGGAGTTACTACTTCGTGAACCACAAACCAACCACCTTTCTGCTATGAAGATATCAAAAGGAACAAAATGGAGTCATCCCGTTAGCGTTAGGGCATTATAAGCTAAAATATCACATTGTGTGCAATGCACCTAGTCACAGTTATTGGTTCTAACATGACTTCGAGGGTATGAAGTTCATATGGCATCATCCCAATTTATTCATTTGAATCTTCTCTTTTTTTTCTTTCCTTGTGCTTCTTAGCTCGCTCATTTTCCTTCCCCTTTTTATTTCTAATTATCGCTCTTTTCTTCCCTCTCCTTTCTCATATCTCATGATTTTAACTCTTTTTTCTTTACTTTTTTTTTCTCTTTTTTTTCTTTTTCTTCTTTTAATGATAAAAATGATTCAATCGAACCCTATGTAGGTTGCGTACGTATTATGACCCCCCATGAATCAGATCTTTGCATAGTTCTGGGAGATAAGTGTAAAATAAATAATAAAAACATTTTGATATTTTCAATTTTTTCATAAAATAAAATGCTTTGATTACAACGACTAAAAAACAAACAGACTCAAAAAGAAACTAACAGATTCTGATGAAAATATGAAAATACAGACTCAAAACAAACTAACAGACTCCAACAGACAGACTCGAAAACAGACTGACAGACTCCAATGAAAATCATGAATACATCAGTGGATCAATTGATCCTGGGGCCCGCGAGACATTATTCGTTCTCGCCACGGGCCTATATGCGAGATCCCCCCGCAACCGCTCCAAATCACTCATTATCTGGCGAACGAACATCATAACTGCAGTGAAGAAAGTGGTACGAGTCATGTCCTCGCACGCTTGGCATTTCACGGTAATGTAGTCAGCAATGGCTCCGATCCTCTCTCGGATTCTCCCTTTTTCCTGAAGTAAATGCCCTATCTACTGATTTCGGGCTTCCAACACCTGAGTGTCGTGATGGTTTTGATTTTGCAATTGTTTTATTTATTCCTCCATCTGAGCCATCAGATCATAACAGTGTTCCTTGTCATCTTTAAAGTCCTTGGCCTGTTTGGCTGCCTCATTCTTGAGGGTAGTTACTTTTCTCTTCATATTCGTGATTGTCCCTTCATAATTCCTTTTCATTTGTTGCACAAACTGTGCCTGCCCTTTTGCATTTTTTGCTAATTGAGCCCGGACTTTTGCTAGATTGGCCTTGGACTTTTCTAGGCCATCTTGACACTCAAGGGCTTTCTTTCTCAGACCGTTTGTAAGCCTCTCATCCGATCGGCTTCTTTCCGGATTTCTAGAAGCTATTCTCATCTTCTGCATTTGTGCTTTGAGGGCTTCATTTTCTCGAGTTAGCCTTTTCTTTTCCCCTTTATCTGCGACCACCTGGATACTGTTTCTAAACTTGAGGTCCCTGACTTGTTCTTCTAACTTGCTTATTTTAGCCTTATAGCTTTCTTCTTTTGCTAACCAGCCCCACCACTCTTGCGAGTCGTTGGTGAATTGTTGGACATGAGCTCTCTTAGCAAGTCTCTCAGGAATCTGAAACATTTTGTCGAACCAAATAACGTACTTGGGATCTACCTCACCTCTGGCTAAATCCCAAACCATGGTCTTAGGTTTGAGAAATCTGCATTGATTCCACACCTGGCGAACTCTTCCTTCCGGAAATGTGGTCTTTAGGCCCAATTCTATGACATGTCTACTCAAATCCTTATCGTGGGGAATGGTTTGAAATCTGCCCAGTTGACACAATACCCTGTGAGGAGCATACGGCTGGATGCTTCGGGTTCCCATAAGGAGAAGATAACACACTTCAGCTGACATGTACGCTGCTTCAGTAACAGGAAGCCATCTGAACGCCTACTCACTTTTGTCGGTAGTTAAAGAACTCAAGAGTGTAAACCAAGCCTCAGTACCCTTGAGGAAGACAATACCCACCATTCGTTTTTCAAATTGTTCGATGCATTTCAAACCGGTCAAACTGTGGTTCATATATCCAACACAGTGGCTGAGATGCTCTTATATCCACAATTGTAGTAGTAAGTTCCAGCCTTGGAAGAACTTTCCCCCTTCCCGGCAAATGGTCAAAGTTCGATAAATCTCAGACAAAATCAGGGGAACCAAGGTACCATTAGCTCTTTTGATTGCAACATCCACCATTCCCACGAGGCCCAATTCTATGTTTCCATCATCTCGTGAACAGATTACAGTACCCAAGAATGCTACTATAAAAACTAAACCTCACCTTGCCTCCCACTTATCTTTATTCCCAGCATGAGTCAAACTAGTGTTCGGTGCTTCAAAGCCTTTGGGGTTTCCATAGCGATGATACAAGAACTGGAAAGTGCAATACCCTTTAGACAAACTCCCATCCTAAATGTCTCGGCTAATACTCAGCATGTCGAGAAATTTGTATGGAGATACCGATCTTAGGGATGCAGGGTAAAGACTTCTAATGCTTCCACTGAGGCCGGTTTAACCTGCAATTTCCTCTAGAGTGGGTGTGAACTCGAAGTTAGAAAAATGGAACATATTGCAAGTCGGATTCCAAAAAGGTATCAGGGCTTCCATCATGTCCAATCTTGGCTTGATGTTCAAAAGTCCGGTAAGGCCACCCAAAACATTGACCATAATTTCTCTATTGTCTTTCCCTAAATCGTTCCACCACATGTGGAGTTGTAAGGGGATCTCTTTAAGAGCTGAAAAGGGTTCATTTTCATCTGTGCTCATCCTACACATTTATTAGGGTGATTTTAATTAGGAGAAAAATCAAGACTCATTTTCAAAAAAGTTATCACTATTTTCAAAACTTCATAAAAAATATCCGGGTTTGCTAATACTACCTTTCAGCACTTCGAGGAAGAAGATTTTAAGGTTGTGTTCACTAACCGGCCAAAACCTTGAAAAACGACCAAAGGCGGTTGTTCTTGCAGAGACAGCCCTTCGGTGCCCTTTTGGGGACATTCGGCTATTTTTAACAAGAATGGCATCACCATACTTATTTACAATAAAAACTTTGGTCCTTTTTGGGCTATATTTGCAAAAAGGAAGTTGGACCCGATGGAGATTGCCTAAGTATCCCACATCTGGTGAGAATCAAACTGGCGTAGTTCGGGCAGATTGGATATGATCTAGAATTTTTTTTAAAATAAGTAATTTAGAGAAAATATATTTTTTGTCTTTTCCTTGAAAATGATGAAACATGCCAAATGTTTTTTTATTTTCTTTTTTCCTCTTTTTTTAATTTTTGATTTTCAAAAATGATGAAAAAGTGCAAAATCTTTTTGAATTTTTCAAGCTTTTTTTTTCTTAACAAAAATGTAACAGAAAATATAATTGGGCCCCACGCGCTTTATCTTCACACTTCACCCTCTCTTTTTCTTTTTATTTTTATTTTTTATTTGCCCTCAGCTATCATTAGTCTGCCAAATGACCTTTTTCCCCTTGAATAAATACAACATGTCGCACATAGGATGTATCAAGATGGTTTGTTGTTTTGGGTACATCTATCCTAGATGGCCCTGTGTTGAGGCCCCTAAGTCAAGTGCACATGATGCAAACAAACGTTCCTACTATGGATTCGGCATGAGGCTGAGTTATTCTAGGTTTAACACCTGGGTTTATTTGTTCTAGATCTGACTTACTCGAGCGGACAAATCGAGCGGGGGGGGAGGGGGGCTGCGTACCGATAGCCAAAAGATCATCCGGCTTTACAACTTGTTCGAACCTCGTTCTTTTTGGGATATGACACTAACATAAAGAAGTCACGACCAGCGCGCACTCCTCAGAAGAGAGAAGAGGGGGATTTCACAGCGGTTTATACAGTTTAGATAATATCAAAGCGGTAAAAAGTAACATTTAGCACATTAGGCCCAAACATGAAATAAAATCATATAATAAATAAAGACAAATATAAAAACTATTCTAAGCTCGAATTCTGAACCCTGAACCAGAGATTCTGGGTTCTTGTCCCCAGCAGAGTCGACAGAGCTATCACACCTCCTTTTTCCTACCTCCGGAAGGGTATAAGGGAGTTTTTCCAATTAAAGGACAATCGAAACGGGATTGTTTATTATGAGATTCAGAGTCGCCACTTGAGATAATTTAGGGTGTCCCAAGTCACCTGTTCAAATTCTGAATTGAGGAAAAGATTGACTCTATATGATAGTCCGCAAACTAGAAATTCGGGTAAGGAATTATGTTAATCCGGAAGAAGGTGTTAGGCATTCCCGAGTTCCGTGGTTCCAGCACGGTCGCTCAACTGTTATAAATGGCCTATTATCTTATTTTAGTACATATTTTAGCCTATGGTGCAGTTTTAAATATTTAACCGCATTTATTCATTTTTTTTAAATTGCAATGTCATTTAAAATATGTCTTGAACCACGTCACATATATGCACCTGCAGTCGGCAACACATTTTATATAACATCGTTGAGATTGGGATTTGGGTCACATAAATGTGCACCCGAGTTTTGGAAGGTAAAATTATTAAAATAACATGCTTAAAGTAACTACGCGTTTGCAACTTTGCGAGGACCATGAAAATTCGCTGAATGGCACACCTCGATTTCTAAGGATACACAAGATTAATTAAACGATGGTCGTGCAATTGAGATTTTTGTTCAGCATGGCACACCTCGATTTATTCTAACTTTTAGATCCTATCGTGAGGGCCATAACTATTTTCTATTTAATACAGCACACCTCACAATGTAATGAGTGAAAATCCAATTAATTAAAGGAAAGAATTATCAATACATTTTAGACTAAAAGTTCAAACCCATTTAAAATTAATAGACCAGCACTAGGGGGAATGGCAAGGGGGATTAGCAACTAATAAAAAAATGTTGAGCTCAAAAAACTGGATCTCACTGCCAAAAGCCATGATCTGCCTTCACCCAAGCCCAACATGATCCCAAGGCTTTAGAGAATTGAATATGGACCAAGGCCGAACTCAAGATCGAGTCTCCCACCATGCGAAGGCATCAGAATATTTGTGCACAATTCCTTTAACGAGGGGAAAGTCACCAGCAATCTCAAATTGCCTTGATTTTATTAATTGGGCCAACGATGGGCCTAAGTTTTCATAACTTGCCTTTATACACAATGAATTAATTACAAATCAATCAAGACACTACATGAAGCATGAGATGGAATTAACTTTCTACTTATGGATTCAATTTATTCAAGTACAAGATAACTAATTAGCCATTCTGAAATCCCAACACCGTTTCTAATCTAATATGCCCATGCATAACTAATAAAAAAATGCACTTGCCATTTTATGTCTCCAACTAATTAATAAACTCAAATCGAAATAGGCATGATCCAAATACTGTCAAAGTCCCTGAAGCTAACATACAGATTACTTGGATCTTAACAAGATACTCAAACTCTCACTCACACAAATTTATACTCTATCAAATGAATACAGAGAGATCAATACTATTTGTGAAAAATAAACTTTTGATCTAACACTATAAGGAAAACACATTTACTCAAAAGACCCTAAGACTACCCTCATACAATCACTAAGAGATAGCTCAAGAACAAATTGAATGAACGAACACCAAACAGAGTCCAATTACAAGTCCCAAAATAAATCTCAAAGGTTTATGGCATAACATTGTTTTACACGTACTAGAGCAGACAGTGTGGATTAACAAGTCAAATAAAAATAAAAAATAGAAGGATACATCTAGCAAGTACAGAAATCTTCATTTCTTCATAACACATGAGCTTTTCTTACATTCTTAGAATAGATGTGTACCTGGAATTGAAGAAAGAAATAAGAGAATGAGAAGTTAATCAACAGCAGCAGTAGAGTCAGCCCAGAAACAGTAAAGAAGAGATATCAAATGGCATTTGAACCAATTTGAAACCCCAAACTTGATCAGGACTCCAAACATAAAAACTCAGCCCAGAATCAGCTTGCAAAAACACCAAATTAAACCATCTTCAACCATGTATGAATCAGAAATTGCCCCCAGAAACTAAAAACCTCAGTAATTACAGCAAGAAACTCAATGGAACAGTAGTTTTCTATCCAATTTTTCAGCCATTTTTATTTTTTTGGAATTTTTCTCTTCTAATTTCTGCCTTGAAATGCAAGAAAGTTTGTCTTTATAGGCAAGGAAGTAGGGCAGCACTTAGGAATTAATTTTTGTATTTTAGTCCTTCTCCAATTCTCATTTTAGCTTAGAAATCCCTATTCTAATTGTCAAATTTTCCAAATAGTCTCCCTCCCTAGCTTCCTAGAAGCTTCCTAATCAGTTACCCAAAGATTGCCTAGCTAGGCTACCTAAATTACCCTTGAACAATCCTTTATTTACCCCTGAAACCAAAACCTAAAATGGGTCAAGACTGACCCGAGGCTGAATTAATTCAATGCCCAACCCTAAACAAGGAGCTAGTATAGACAGCCCAAACCAAGTGAGTTCTCAAACTCTGAACACAATATAACTCTACCAAACGGACCAATCTACTGAATTCAGCATAAACGAAAAAATATTACTGAGAAGCTCGAAAAATAATTTTTAGCAAATAAATGACTAATTAACCTTATACTATCAGAATGCTAATCCGTCTTACTGATGTTAGAATAAAACTAAGGCTAAAGAAGAAATAAAAATCAGAACCAAAGGCCTAAACATTAACTAGAATAAGAAGGGAAAGAATGGAATGAGGCTGGTTAGAACCTGAAGCAGACAAAAAGATCTAAAACAAAGGATGAATACCTCGATGGCCACAAAGCTTGATAGACTTCAAACTATTCCGACTCGACTCGAAACTAGTATTAGTCGTATGTTCCCTTTGAAAGCAAACAAGCAACACTCGTTTCGAACCCAGTCGTCATCAGAACTCGAGGACTCGAGAGATTTTCTTCTCCTTCAAACTCAGATTTGAAAACAGTCTGATTTGGCAAGGGTTTTAGGAAAAATGTTGATGGAGTAGGGTGCAGGAATAGGTGATGATTGCATGGCCAAATTTTGGTAGTGATTGGAGCTAGTTCACCGGCGACCATGGCTAATTCGCTAAGGGATGACGTTATTTGGTGAGGGAGATGAGAGAAGGGGTTCGTTTGGTCTTAGGTTCAATTGGGGGAGTTCGGACAATCTTATACAGAATGGGGGAAGTGTTGATAGCCGTTGGATGACATGAGATAGAGGTCCAGGATTGATTGTAACCTTATGAGCTCAAAACCACGTCGTTTAGCTAGCTACATGGGGCAGACCGGGTATTTGTGTGGAAGTGGGCCGGATCTGGTCGGGTTTTGGGAGGGGCAATCATTGGTCATGTGTAAACTACATCAAAGCATCCCAATTTCTAACTCTTAAATTCCCTTTTCTTTTTTCCTATTTCAAATCAATTTTTCTAAAATTCTTTTTCTTCTTTTTTTTCAAAATTAAATAAAATTTTAAATTAAATCCTAGAACCTAATTAACCTAAAAACACTAATTAAACCTAAATAGTAATTATCACAATTAATTAAGATCTGAATTAAAACGAAAAACTACCAATAATCCAAACTTAAAATTAAAAATGCAACATAAACTATTTGTGATTTTTCTATTTTAAAACAACTAATTAATTAATTAATTTTAAAATATGGAATTAAATCCTAAATGCAAATGCAATACATTTTTTATATTTTTTATTAATTAAATAAAATAAACATGCACAGACAAATGCAAATAATTGACAGGAAATGCCACAAAAATACAAAAAATTGCAAACAGTGGAAAAAATTATTTTGTTTTGAATTTGTGGGAGTAATTCATATAGGAAAAAAATCACGTGCTCACGGCCTCTGTTGGACATATTGTCAAGTAATTGATTTCAAAGTTTTAAACTGAAACTGATGAATTTATGACAGAACTGATTTTAGAATATATGTTTTGAACTGCTCGTCACCGCTTTCAGTCCATTATTTACTTTAGTTACTTATTGAATTGGCGTACTCATGTTACTCCCCGCACCTTGTGTGTAGATACAGGTGCCTAAGAGGCCGAGTGAGAGCTTTCAGCTGTTTTCCAGCATTTAGCGGGGATTTCGAGGTAGCTGCATGGTGTCTGCAGCCCTGATTTCTCCCTTCTATCTTATTATTTTTCCGCATTTCTAGACTATTCATGTAGTAGACTGTTCAGACTTGTATTAGAGGCTCTAGACTCGTGACACCAGATCAGTATGGGTTGTGTAGTCTTTCATGTTTTTGTTGACTTCCGCATATCTACTTTGTTGTTTTAAGCACTTATTATGATAATTGGTAATTAAATCGTATTAGTAAATGATTCATTAAATGAAAATGGGTTGTAGTTGATAGTGTGGTCTGGCTTGCCTAGTAATGTGATAGGCGCCATCACGACCGGTATTTGGGTCGTGACAATTGTGTATGCCCGATATTCCAAAATATAATGAAACCATGGATCTGAATAAGCATGTGACCTCCTATACACGTGACATCAAAGGGAAAGACTTGGAAGAAGATGAAATTGAATCGGTGTTACTGAAGAAGTTCAGGGAGACTTTTTCAAAAGGAGCGAAGATATGGTATCACAACTTACCCCCAAATTCCATTGACTTGTTTGCTATGCTTACAGATGCTTTTGTGAAGGCCGATGACAGGGCCATCAAGGTTGACACCAAAAAATTAGACATTTTTAAGGTTGAATAAAAAGATTACGAGATGCTCAAGGAGTTCGTATCAAGGTTCCAGATTTAACGAATGGACCTGCCTATGGTTGCATGATTGGGACGTTCAGGTATTCACTCAAGAAGTTAACCTCCGAAGCTCTTTGGCTTTAAAACACTTAAACAAAATTTGGTAGAATACCCAGCGTGACTTGGGCTAACATCCACAACAGGTACTAGTCAAAGATTAGAGTCGAGGACGACCAACGGAGCTTCTTCGGGGTTTGTTTATCCCATCAGGGCCAACTACATGTCTAAGAGAGTTGTTGATCATCATCCAGGGCTGGCCTGGGATTGGTACAAACTATACAGCACGGATCGAATAGGAAATGGGTCCGGGAATCACCCCGTAAGGAATGCAAAAAGAGACAATCGAGGTCCTAGTAACCGAGGTCTGATGAGAAAAAATGGTTTCGACAGGCTGCTTGAGGGCAGTGAAGCGCCAAGATTATCAGAGTATAACATCAACATTGATGCTACCAGCATCGTATCAGCCATCGCATGCATTAAGGACACCAAGTGGCCTTGACCATTGCAGTCCAACCATACCCAAAGAGATCCTAACTTGATGTGTAAGTATCATGTCACTCATGGCCACAGTATCGAGTATTGCCGATAATTGAGAGAAGAAGTTTCATGTTTGTTCAATAACGGGCACCTCCGAGAATTTTTGAGCGATCGAGCCAAAAATCTCTTCAGGAATAGGGATGCCAAAAAACAGACCAAACAATAGAAGCCTCAGCATGTCATCAACATGATCATTGGAGGGGTTGATATCCCCCAAGGGCCGATGATAAAGAGCAAAAAAGTATCTATCACAAGGGAAAAATGCACCTGAGAGTATGTCTCGGAGAGAACTATTTTGTTCAGCAACGAGGATCCTATGGGTATCGTATAATCTCACAATGATATGTCGGTAATATTCATGCTTGTCATTAAATCTCAAATTAAACGTATGTTGGTTGATCCAGTAGCTCAACCAACACCATCATATTGAGGGTCATAAAGTAGTTGGAGTTATAGACCCAAATCGACAGTCCGGGTGTTGAACGAATTTAACATGGCATGCAAAACCACTAAAGGGAAGATAACCATGTCGGAGAACACTACCTGGATGATCCAAGAGACAAATTCGTAAGTGATCAAAGGGGACATAAGGTATAACGCTCGATCTGCGGGTTCACAACATGAGGATGGTACCTCAACCTTGCACCAGTTGTTGAAATTCCCTACACTAGGAGGAATCAAGACGGTCTACGGAGAGCAGTCGCCTGAAAAGGAGATATTCGCAGTCGACGAGGTAATATCGGTATCTGCAATTTTGATGTCAAAGAACGTAGAACCAGCCAAGGAAGAAAATAAATAGCAATCACTGATGCGGTGCCGGTAAAACCATAGAAATAAGGAATAGACGAGGAGGAAGATTACTGAGTCCCGAGATCGTTCATAGTTCCTGATAACACCCACGCCACCAAATCGATGGCCAAGGAGTAGGAGGAAGTCATACTAATCTAACACCTACTTGATCGAAAGATATACCTAGGCACAGGTATAACCCTCAAGCTCAGGAAAAAACTCATTGATATTCTTAAAGCTAGCATAAATTGTTTTGCTTGGTCCTATCTTGACGTTACAGGGATCCCACCGGAGGTAACCACTCATTTTTTTAGTTTAGACATGAAGTTCCATCCGGTTAAATAGAAGAGGAGGTTGCAGTCTAAGGTCAAGAATGCGTTCATCAAGGATGAGGTATCCAAACTCCTTAAAATAGGGCCCATCCGAGAGGTTAAATACTCGGACTGGAGAGAAACCGTAGTGGTAGTACCTAAAAGGGGAATAAGCTAATAGTGTGTGTAGATTATAAAGATCTGAACAAGTCATGTCCTAATGATTCTTTCCTATTTCCTAACATTGACCGAATGATTGACTCGGCGGCGGGGCCTGAGATACTCAGTTTTCAATATGCCTATTCCGTGTACAACCAAATTCGGATGGACCTGGAAGATAAAGAAAAGACTTTTTTCATCACTAAATGTGGCACCTACTATTATAATGTAACGTTGTTTGGATTAAAAAACGTTGGTGCCACCTATCAACGCCTAGTAAACTAGATGTTCGAAGAACATATAGGAAAATCAATGGAAGTTTATATTAACGTCATGTTAGTCAAGGCCCTACGAGTAAAGGACCATTTGAAACATTTCCAGGAGACTTTTGACATACTGTAGAAATACAATATGAAGTTGAACCTGGAGAAGTGTGCATTTGGGGTCAGATCGGGAAATACATCGGGTTCATGGTACCCAATCGAGGAATCGAGATCAACCCCGACAAAAGCTAAGCCATAGAGTAAATCACCTTGATGGACTACGTCAAGGCTTTCTAAAGACTAATCGAGGCCGAATAGCCGCCCTAGGCTGTTTTATCTTGAGGTCCTCAGAAAAAAGCCATCGATTTTTCTCACTATTAAAAAATAAGAATAATTTCTCCTGGACCCTGGAGTGCCAACTTCCTTTGGAAGAACTCAAACGGTACATATTGAGTCCTCCCCTATTGCACACTCCAAAGGCAGACAAACTATTGTACCTCTACTTGGCGATTTCTGAGGTAGTGGTGAGTGGAGTCTTAGTTTAGGAGAGAGAAGGTACCAAGTTCCGTATTTACTATGTTAGTAGAACTCTAGGCAAGTCCAAATCAAGGTATCCTCACTTGGAAAAATTAGCGCTCGCTTTGCTAAGCGCCTTTAGGAAGCTAAAGTCGTACTTTCATTGCCAACACATATGTGTCGTTACTTCTTACCCGCTAAGGAACATCATGCACAAGTCCAAGCTCTCGGGCCAGTTGGCCAAATGGGCTATGGAAATTAGCGGGTATGATATCAAGTATCGACCCAAACCTCCATAAAATCTCAAATTTTGGCAGACTTTGTGACTGACTTTATGCCAGCCTTAGTATCAAAAGTCGAAAGGGAATTACTGTTGACCTCGGGGATCATTTTAGGAATCTAGACCCTTTTCACAAATGGTGCCCTGAATGCGAATGGGTGCAGGCTCGGGATCGTATTGAAACCACCTATAGGGAATGTAATTAGGAAGTCTGTTAGAACTGTGAAATTGACTGATAATGAGGTCGAGTATGAGGCCCTGATTGCAGGTCTTGAATTGGATAAAAACCTTTGGGCCCTGGTGATCGAAGCTAAATGTGACTCCCCCTAATGGTAAATCAAGTTAAGCGGACGTTTGAAATAAAGGAAAATTATATACGAAGGTACTTGGACAAATTACGTGTGACCTTGCATTAATTTAGGGAATGGACCCTACAGCACATACCCCGAGATCAGAACAACGAAGCCAATGCACTGGATAACTTGAGGCCATCGGTCGATGTCAATGAATTCACTTAGGGAACAGTAGTACAGCTAATGAAATCGGTGATAGAGGAGGTTCAAGCCGAAGTAAACTTAGCGAGTTTAACTTTGAATTGGAGGAACAAATACATAGACTACTTGAAGACCAAAAATTACCTTCGGATCCCAAAGAATCGAGAGCCTTGTGCACCAAGGCTGCCATATTTACCTTGGTCAAAGGGGCATTGTTCAGGAAAACCTTTGATGGACCGCTAGCTCAATGCTTGGGACCAAGGGAGACCGAATACACCATGAGGGAAGTTCACGAAGGCACTTGTAGGAACTATTTGGGGGCAGAATCTTTGGGTTCTGAAACTAATTAGGGCTGGCTATTATTGGACCAAAATGGAGAAATATGCAAATTATGTCGTATAGAAATGCGACGATTGCCAAAGACACACCCCGATGATTCATCAATCCGGAGAAATGCTTTACTGTGTTTTGTCCACATGTCCAATTAGAAGTGGAGAATGAACATAGGTCAGCCATCTGCAATGGGCACCCGTAAAGTTCAATTCATAGTATTCGTGATCGATTATTTTTCCAAATGGGTTGAGGCTGGAGCATTCAAAAAAAGTTCTAGGAGAAAGAAGTCATTAAATTCATGTAGGACCACATAATATGTCGATTTGGGATATCGGTCGAGATCGTTTGCAACAAGAGGAAGCAATTCGTCGGTAGCAAGGTGAATAGATTTTTTTAAGATAACAAGATCAAGAAGATTTTATCAATGCCTTATCACCCTAGTGGGAACGGGCAAGAAGAATCAACAAACAAGACCATACTTCAAAACCTGAAAAAGAGGATGACCGATGCGAAAGGGAAATAGAAGGAGATCCTGCCCGAAATCGTGTGGTCATACCATACGACTTCAAAATCTAGTACTAGAGCCATCTCGTTATCCCTGGTCTATGGAGGTGAAGCCTTGATACCAGTTGAGGTGGGAGAGTCGAGCCTCAGGTTTTAGTATGCAATCGAAGAGCCAAATAGCGAGGCCATGATCACGAGCCTAGAACTTTTGGATGAAAGGCGGGAGGCCTCCCTGGTCCGTTTGGCCACCCAGAAACAACAAATAGAAAGGTATTATAACCAAAGAACCAACCTCCAACACTTTCAAGTCGAGGACTTAGTTTTGAGGAAAGTAACATTACACACCAGGAACCTAAATGAAGGGAAGCTAGGACTGAACTGGGAAGGACTGTATCGAGTTATAAGAATAACCATCAAAGTAACATATAAATTCAAAGCGGGAAATGGATTACAACTACCGAACAATTGGAACGTGACACACTTAAAGCAGTACTACTACTAAAGTACGAACTCAATTATTTTTAAATCATGTTATAAATCGTACTAACGTATGCAGATAATCAGACAAGGACATGTATGGTTATTAGGTCTGAAAGCATGTGTTGCGCTCTTTTTCTCTTGAATTGGCTTTATCCCAAACTGGGTTTTTCAGCAAGGTTTTTAACGAGACAATAGTAAAACGTGCTAACTTAGATTTTAAGACATGTTTCAAACCAGAGTTGATGATCGTTTGTATTAGTTCAACATTATCTGAGCCCTCGTGAGTTCATTCTCGAATACTAGGGGCTATTACCCTCGGATTAAGGTCTTTAGCAAGGGAAGAAGAAAACTTAATGTGCTAAAATCTAAGGATTGGCGGTTAGGATTCATTGTAAGGTCCTAACGGTCGTATGAACTGTGCCCACATAGTTCGCTCTATCCATGGTATAAGTTTTTATCCGCTATCAATCGTGTACCTTGCATACCTAGAAATGAAAGAAATTTACACTACCCATACACTTTGTCACTATGCATTTTACTTCTTAGATCCCAGATCTTGAAAGCCCACAGGCTACGCATACTCGAGAACTATCGAACGTACGGGCTACCCCTACTCAGGGACTGTCGAGCCTATGGGCTACATCTACTCGGGGATTATCAAGCATGTGAGCTACCCATACTCGGGGACTATCACCCGATGAAAGTCTGGGTGTCCCGGGCTGCCGAATCCTAGAGGCACAAAAACCTATTAGACAGAGCCTAAGTATAAAAGGCTACGACCACCCTAAAACACGGCTCGGAGTAGCCCGAAATCCGAAACCAGAAAGTAAGGCCCTTATAAAATTTGAAACCTCCTAACAGGTTATCATTGGCAAAAACATCATCTAAACACACTAAGAATCTTTAAAACCTCCAATCTCACCGAGGGTTCGAAGCCACAAGCAATCAAACTTGCACCGAAGTTGTGCTTCGCTCGAACCTCTAAAAAATGAGTGCCCTAGAACTACATATGATTCTATGCTATAGCATCAAAAACAATACACGAATAGAAATTGCAAGTAGATGCTAGAAAAATAAAGACACGTTATTGCCAAAAAAGGGAAAAATTTATACATTCCAAAATATATTTTGAAAGGCCCGATAGAACGGCCTCGGGATAAACAAAAACGATACATAAGAAGAACTGGGAAAATAATAAGGCACATACATCTGGTCTTCAACGGGGCATGACTTATTGCCAGAACTGTCGGAGTCCTAGGAACCTTTGGGACACTTAGGCTCGTATAGTTCCTTTTACTTAGCATCGAGCCACCTTACTTATTCAACCTCGGCAAATAGGTCAAAACCTCAGGCGTGAATCACTTCGATGTTCTCTCTTCGGGACAGTCATTTCATGTATTCAGTCTTTGTCTTTAAGCAGGTCTCGACTGCCTCCACATCGGAATTATACTGAGCCAACATTTCCTTGGCATCAGCAGAGGTTGTGTCCGATTTGGACTTCAGTGCCATATATTCTCTTCCCAGAGCAGCTCGTGTCGTGACGACCAAGCTTAGATGTGCCCGAAGATAATCGTTCAACCTAGACCACTTGTCGTCTTTGTCCTTCGCCGCCCAAAGTTGGTTCTCAACAAATGATAGCTCCGCCGTTGTAGCTTCCTTCTCCAAGGCCATCAGGTCCATACTGTCCTTCAACACTTCGGTCTAGGCCTTGACCTCATCCATCTCAGCCCGCAGCTGGTCGATCGGGTCTATCCTTTATAAGACCTGCAAAGTTGTGTTGTTAGACACCACAACTAGCTGCTCATTTTTAGCTTCAAAGACCTTTAGCTTCTCAAGTAGGTCGGTGTGTTCCCACTTCAGGGTCAAGGTCTCCTTCTTAGCCTTTTCCAGCTTAGCTTGGAGAATTGAGAGGTCTTTAAGGGCTTCATCAATAAGAGCATATACATGTCCTACTTGCAGACCTACTCTTTGAGCTTGAAGTCGAGCTGGCTAATTTCAAAGCGGTACTGGAGAAAACTTTCAGGGTGAAGCACTGAAACTTGTAAAATGGTGAAATTAGTACGATACAATAAAGGAAAACCTAAGTGGGATTCATAAATGGGTATGCAAGTGTTAACGCCCTACTGGATTCAACGCCTTTGTCACGACCCCAACCCCAGTAGTGATGGCGCCCAACACACTGCTAGGAAAGCCCGACCAACTCAACAACCTTAACCCTTTTTATACAGTTCATGATTCAATTAACACAAATAATTACTAAGTCATAATACTGAAACTCTGAGATATAATTAAAACATGCGAAAAACCCAAGTAGAAATACTACTACACAGCCCGAAGAATCCGGTGTCACAAGTCTGAGCCTCTAATACACAGGTGTCAACCTACTACATATTGCTCTAAAGAAATGCGAAAATAAAGCAAATAGGTTAGATGGAAAGATCAGGACTGCGGACGTCATGCGGCTACCTTGATGCTCCCAGATATGATGCTCGGCAGAGAAATCCTCACTCAGCCTCAGTGGGTGCACCTAGATCTGCACACAAGGTATAGGGAGTAATGTGAGTACTTCCAACCCATAGAGTAATAAACATAAATAAAGGTTGAGAGTAAGAAATCCTGGATAGGCAAAATGTAAGCTATAATTACAGCAGTATAATCCAGATAATGTCAACTCAATAAACCAATGAAAAAAATGATGCTGCAACAGATAAGTAAATGAATGACAATCAATTAATACATACAACAAAAAAGTACGGTACTCTCTAGTACCCCCTGTGGCGTGCAGCCCGCTCCATTTATTTATCGTCGACGGCGCTCACTGGGGGTGTGCAGACTCTGGGAGGGACTCCTTACGGCCCAAGCGCAATATCAAGCCATCTCGTGGCATCCATTAGGCCCTAAGCCTCATATCAATATCAATATAATACTGTTGCGGCGCGCAGCCCGATCGCATACTCAGTCCAGAATCATATAAGCCCCTCGGGCACAATAATATAGAAATATTCAGCCCAAACTTCATTCGAAATATTATTTAAGTTCCAAGTTTTGAGAAAAAGTGTTAAGTTTGCAAAACAATACTAAATACTAGGACTGAGTTCAATTGTCTGAAAATATGGTAAGAAACCAGTAAAAACAATCCCTGAAGGATTCAATCAATTGGCACGAGGCCAAATTATGACAATTAATCCATTTTCATAAGGTTCTCACTAAACTTAAATCAATTAGGTAGTAATTTTATTAAGCGGGATGGACCAAGTCACGATCCTCGACGGTGCTCTACCCCACGCCCGTTATCCGGCGTGCAAGTCACCTCAACATAGCACTACAATGTTCAAATTTGGGGTTTCAAACCCTCAACACAGCATTTACATCTATTACTAACCTCAAGCCGACCAAAATCCTAGCTCGTTATGCCCTTGCCTCTCAAATCGACCTCCTCGCACGTCAAATTTGACCAAAACCACAACGAATACGTCACATTATGCTATAGGATCAATACCCAATCGAAAAACATCAAAAATCCCAAAATTGACAAAACCCGAGTCCCCGGCCCACTTATTAAAACTCAAAAATTTTTATAGAAAAGTGTTCTTCATATTCTCCCGATTCCGTACATATAAAGAACACCAAAATCGGAGTATGTTTGATCCCTCAAATCGACCCCTAAAGGTCTCATAATCTCATGCCCCAAAATCCTATTTTTCTACTGTTTTTCATGAATTAAAGGCTGGGATTTTGGTCTATAATCACCCATAAACGAATTCTCATAATCAAATCACCTACCTCTGTGATACCCACTGACTTTCTCTCTTAAAAATTGCCTCAGAAGCTTCTTCCCGTTCAAAAATTGGAAGAAAACTCGACCTACTCATTATAGGTATATTGTTCACGCGTTTTACTGCTCCCAATGGATTTCTTGTGAAATTCTAATGAATTTAGGCTTTTGAATAACTCAATTTAACCTTATAATGGAGATATGTAGGTTTTAAGATTTGCAAATAGAGCAGGTTTTTAATACGCCGTCAGGGGTAATTTCGTCATTAACCTAAAAATCTGGGCAACGTTGGTAAAATGGCCATAAAATCCTCATACTATATCTAAATTCGACGATTCTTTTTGCTACGGGTCCGTAATAACGATACGGATCTAATTCTTCATTTAAAACAGTAATCGGAGCTCATTTGTTCAATATGATATCATTTATGCTTGAAGAAACGACGTCGAAGCATAAGAAAAACGAGTACAACGCAGCCCAAACCTATCCGAAACTCACCCGAGCTCCTCAGGACCGTATATGAACATACTAACACGTCACATATGATCATTCAAACTTAGTTGTACTCTCAAAACACCAAAAGTAACATCAAAACACCAAATTTACATTGGATTCAAGCCTAAGTTCTTCTAAAACTTCCGAAACACGCATTTGATCAAAAACCCAATCAAATCACCTCCAAATAACCTGAAATTTTGCACACACATCCCAAATCACCTAAAGAAGCTACAGCAACTCTCGAAATTCCATTCTGACCGTCGGATCAAAATCTCACCTATCAACCGGAATTCGCCAAAATACTAACTTCGCCAATTCAAGCCAAATTCTACACCGGACCTCCAAAATCACTTCCGATCACACTCCTAAGTCACAAATCATCCCCGGAAGCTAACCGAATCGTCGGAATCCACATCCGAGCCCTCTAGCTCATAGGTCAACATTCAATTGACTTTTCCAAAACAAGCCTTCCTTAAAGAGACTAAGTGTCTAATTTCATTCCAAAAATCAACCCAATTCAACTCGTTCACACAAGACACTGATAATGAAGCATAACGAAGCAAGAAATCGGGGAAACGAAGCAGTTCTCATGAGATGACGGATCGGGTCGTCACATCCTCCCCAACTTAAACAAATGCTCGTCCTCGAGCGTACCCAGATTTTTCCTAGAAGCCAACCAATAGCCGAATGACCTTACCAAGAATATACCTGGGGGTGATCCCACATAACCCTATCTCGCATAGGTCCGATAACACAATATAGCTGAAATTTCATAATCCATCTAGTCCATAAACCATAGAACCACATTGCACTTTCCGAAATCATACACAAGATCAAAACCTCACATCTATACTCAGAATAAGCCCGAACCAGTTGTAATAACCCATACCTGTAACCTCAGGTGCAATCATACGATATACTACATAACCCAAACACTCACAACGATAACTTCTATTCATAGTAATTGCCCACAATACCCGAATACCAGTAGAAAACCTCTTATCAACTAAGGCCTTATTCCAACACTTTCATATACTGCCAATGATAAATGAAACACGCAATAAACCATAACCATTTCTCAGATCAACCATTCATGAAGCCACTTCCCTTTTGACTAATACCACAACAGGTTCCGAGCCGAGCCTCGATATTATCCTTCCAACAAGCTGAAATAAAATCTGTTTGTATTCATTAGTGACCCCAACTATCATCTTGAATCCAACACACCCCTCTAGTGATATGACACCTCAATACAAGCCTAAGCCACAACTTGCATAATACGTGCACCAATAAGAAATGGTCTGAACATACTCAAATCATGAAAAATGACTCAAACGAAATAGCTGTACCTCAAGCTCATCAGTACCATCACAACACAAGGCTGAGACCCCGTCTCACATCATAGAAATAGAACACCTAAATCTACCCCGAAAGGTCATATCTCCACGTGGCCTAGCTACAATGCGCGATCCTATCCAAACATGGTTACACATGAAACACCTCAAGTCACTATGCTCAAAATCGACAGCCACGCACAATTTGATATCTGGAACCAAAGCAATTCATTACACTTATGGTGAAACAAATAACATACGCCACGCAACCCGATAGGTCATAATCAATACTCCATTTACCGAGAAACACCCAATTACTCTTCCCGCTCGACTTTCACTATGAATCCTCAATAGAACCGCACCACATATGCCCATAACCAACAAATCATAACATTGCACAACACCGAAAAGCAACTCATAGCTCTCCTCAGATCACTAACAAGCTCAATAACGATCGAATCAACCTATCCCTCAACAATACAATTCGGGGCCAACCAAGCCAACTCAAGCTAAACACGTATCCATATCGGCCTACCAACGAACTCATTACTAAGAAAGCCTGAAGTTTCTCCTTCCACTACTATAACTCCTACCGGAGCCGTACGATACGGTGCTTGGCACCAAATCAATATCAAAATCCACAACCTCGCCCGGCAACATGCCCGGCCACAAGAATTGCATCCGAAAAGTCCCTTAACACCATAACGGAACCAATGGTAGGAACTTCTGCACTGACATCCATCACGAAGGACCAATTAAGAAAAGCAATCCTTCCCAGCCGTCCGCTGGGTCTTTGAAATATAAACCACTCTACAAGAACATAATCCAATGCACCTCGCCACTCAACCTGTGGCATTTCCGGCATAGCCCACAGCGCAATAGTTCAGAATCACCTAACACTAAGACAACCAGTCTGAATTTCAACATTACATCCAAAATCTAACATACCAGCAAATAAAGATCCACTTGAGCCTCCAAACCCCGATTGCCACTAAACGGTGCCAAATACACACAATCCCCAACCACGACATAGCCTGTACATGAGAACTCCCAGTCTCCAACTCCATATAGCACACGAATCATCATACTTGATCCTAATTTTGCCATCCGAATGCATACCACACCTTAAATACCCCATCATTCCACGATAGATACTTTAAAATTTCCTGTGCCACCAAGCAAACCCGAATACCACTAGTTGATCCAACAAGAAAATGCGCAATACTACCGAAGTATCATCGGTTTAATCACATTACCCTTTTTCTGAGACATATACTCTCGTCAAATCGCTTCCAATTAGCGGCACCATTTCCTTGATTATCTGAGGCTACCCGTTGCCTAAGAGTTTTATGAACTTCTTTTCAGAACTGAACTGAAACCTCGTACATGCAAATCTCGATCCTTCACAGCATACCGCATATACCATACCATCCAAGGATAGCAGAAAAACTTTTATCTCCCTTCCGAGCCACAGACATCTACGCACTCAACTAGTCAAGAACTTCCATTGATCCCATCTAGATGAAAAATCATTACACATTCCATGTCTCTCATATTCGTAGAAAATATACCTCTTCAACCACAGTAGAAATCAACAAGAAATCTCTCAATTTCGTTTGCATAAATTAAACTGCCAGGATGGAATCCTTCTAACTCGACCAAGCTAAGCAAGCCATCAAAACCCAAGAGCATTGTTGCAAAATACTTGTAAGGGCTCATTACCTCGAACACATACGAAGAATTAATCATATCCTTACCATACCGATTCGGTCTACTATGAAGTTATTCCATCTATCCAATTTCCCTTCTGATTCATCATCAACTTGATATTCCCCCTTGCTGTAGCACCACAGTTCCTCAACCCAGGCTCACTACACGAGACCCAAGCACAAGACCACACTGTCTAAGACCCATAAGCCACTGAATCCTCTCTCAAATATTCCCAGAAACACCACATTCCAAAATACTTTACTCTGAAGAACTTCCTGTGAATCTAAATCAGTTACCTTTACTTTCCAGATATTGATACATAGAATCCCATAATTAACATAAAAATACCACAAGTCTTGACCTTTTCCAATGAAAACACAACATACACAACCTTAAGACACCTGATTGTTACATGTAGAATCTTGAACACATTAAAATCATTCTCGAGAGTCATTTACTTCTTATTCACACTGCAATTCACCTGATCAAACGAACATAACCACCTGTGCCTCATTACCACTCTGACACCGCAGGATATGACCTCATCCCCGTACAAACAAACATCTTCGTACTCTATACACCGAGCATTCTTTACCAACAACAGCTTAAGACATCCTGTGATTCTCACACATCTACGAAGCACCATATAACCTTTGTCAAAATTTTGCTTCACTCATGCCATACTTGGCTCAATTTCTGCAACCAGAACTGATTCGTCAGCATGCTTCAAACCGGAACCAACATAGCACATAACCGTACAATTAGCTAATCAATATCAAACTCCCCAACTTGGCTCGAAGCCATAGATAAAAACACTCCCAACAACTCATAATGCACATACTCCATTGCTGCCTTAATACCATAGTGAGATTAAACTCAATCCTTCATAAGCTTGTGGAAACACAAATCATCTAGAATATTTTTTTTTAACTCTTCTGCAAATCTCGCATTCACTCACACAACAGTTAAGCCCACTCTCTAGGCGATCCAATTTAGATTTCAACACATTTTCTTCACTTGTAAATGAGATCTTCTAATAGATAACATAAGGATCACACAACTTTAGAACACTCCGCATGAGATGACCCACCTGTTTTGCCTCTAACTACCATTTCTGTATACCTTCCACCATCCTAAACTATACGTAGTTGCTTAGTTTTTTGAGTCTGAACTCATACCACAACATAAAATTTTTACTTCAGTCTCAACTGGAAACATGAAAAGATTCTTCACACGCCCATAACTCAAGCTATACCTCGAATCGCAATGGAATTCAAATACCTAATAGTTCTTCCATCATCTAGTAGGCCTTTCTCATCACCTCCAAGTCATATAGATGCACCTTGTAGCACTAACATACTCACCACGTAGCTAGCCAATCATCACTCCTGCTAATAGGGGCAATGCCGAACATATAAGTTCGAAACCCTTGCTCACACAATCAGCACCTCGGTGATCAAGCCATAGGAAAAGATCCGGCCTCAAGTCCTCTACACTGGCCCAACATAAACTTACAGAGATTACATCTCGCCCCTCGATCGAGGAATCACAAGCCATCAAGGCACATCTGATACTGAGCGCTCATGCGCGCGTACGAACACATGGAAGGAATTTCAAGAGTTTCTTTTCAAGCTAAATCAAGGACGCACGATAAGAATTCAAGAATGTGAAGCTTTCCTAAAGGTTCTGCATCCTCTCGAGGATAAGCACAGACGTCTCCGTATGGATCTACGAGACTCTACTGAAGCGGATCATGACTCACGAGACCAAGTAACTTAGGCTCTAATACCAACTTGTCACAACCCCAACCCCGGTCGTGATGGCGCCCAACACACTGCTAGGCAAGCCCGACCAATTTAACAACCTTAACCTTTTTTATATAGTTCATGATTCAATTAACACAAATAATTACTAAGTCATACTACTGAAACTCTGAAATATAATTAAAACATGCGAAAAACCCAAGTAGAAATACTACTACACAGTCTAAAGAATCCGGTGTCACAAGTCTGAGCCTCTAATACATCGGTGTCAACCTACTACATATTGCTCTAAATAAATGCGGAAATAAAGCAAATAGGTTAGATGGGAATATCGGGACTGCGGACGTCATACGGCTACCTTGATGCTCCCAGATATGATGCTCGGTAGAGAAATCCTCACTCAGCCTCAGGGGGTACACCTAGATCTGCACACAAGGTGCAGGGAGTAATGTGAGTAATTCCAATCTAGAGAGTAATAAACATAAATAAAGGTTGAGAGTAAGAAATCCAGGATATGCACAATGTAAGCTATAATTACAGCAGTTTAATCCAGATAATGTCAACTCAATAAACCAATAAAAACAATGATGTTGCAATAGATAAGTAAATTAATGACAATCAATTAAGACATACAACAAATAGTATGGTACTCTCTAGTACCCGCTGCGGCGTGCAGCCCGCTCCATTTTTTTATCATCAACGGCGCTCATTGGGGGTGTGCAGACTCCGGGAGGGGCCCCTTACGGCCAAGCGCAATATCAATCCATCTCGTGGCATCCATTAGGCCCTAAGCCTCATATCAATATCAATATAATACTGCTGCAGTGCATAGCCTGATCCCATACTCATTCCAGAATCATATAAGCCCCTTGGGCACAATAATATAGAAATATCCAGCCCAAACTTCATTCGAAATATTATTTAAGTTCTAAGTTTTGAGAAAAAGTGGCTGAGTTTGCAAAACAGTACTAAATACTAGGACTGAGTTCAATTGTTTGAAAATATGGTAAGAAACCAGTAAAAACAATCCCTGAAGGATTCAATCAGTTGGCACGAGGCCAAATTATGACAATTAATCCATTTTTATAAGGATCTCACTAAGCTTCAATCAATTAGGTAGTAATTAAACCCCGACGGTGCTCTATCGCACGCCCGTTATCCGGCGTGCAAGTCACATCAATATAGCACTACAATGTGCAAATTCGGGGTTTCAAACCCTCAACACAGCATTTATATCTATTACTAACCACAAGTCGGCCAAAATCCTAGCTCGCTATGCCCTTGCCTATCAAATATACCTCCTCGCACATCTAATTTGACCAAAACCACAATGAATACGTCACATTATGCTATAGGATCAATACCCAGTCAAAAATAATCGGAAAACATCAAAAATCCCAAAATTGACAAAACCCGAGCCCCGATCCCACTTCTTGAAACTCAGAAATTTTTGCAGAAAAGTGTTCTTCATCTTCTCCCGATTCCGTACATATAAAGAACACCAAAATCGGAGTCCGTTTGACCCCTCAAATCGACCCTTAAAGGTCTCATAATCTCATGCCCCAAAATCCTATTTTTCTACTGTTTTTCATGAATTAAAGGGTGGGATTATGGTCTATAATCACCCATAAACGAGTTTTAATAATTAAATCACTTACCTCTGTGATACCCACTAATTTTCTCTCTTAAAAATCGCCTCAGAAGCTTCTTCCCATTCAAAAATTGGAAGAAAACTTGACTTGCTCATTATAGGTAGTTCACGCGTTTTACTGCTCCCAATGGATTCCTTGTGAAATTTTAATGAATTTAGACTTTTAAATCACTCAATTTGACCTTATAATGGAGATATGTAGGTTTTAAGATTTGCAAATAGTGCAGGTTTTTACTACGCCATCAGGGACAATTTTGTCATTAACCTGAAAATATGGGCAATGTTGGTAAAATAGCCATAAATTCCTCATACGATGTCTAAATTCGACGATTATTTTTGCTAAGGGTCTATAATAACGATATGGATCTATTTCTTCATTCAAAACAGTAATCGGAACTCATTTGTTCAATATGATATCATTTATGCTTGAAGAAACGACGTCGAAGCATAAGAAAAACGAGCACAACGTAGCCCAAACCTATCTGAAACTCACCCGAGCTCCTCGGGTCCGCATACGAACATACTAACACGTCACATATGATCATTCAAACTTAGTTTCACTCTCAAAACACCAAAATTAACATCAAAACACCAAATTTACATCGAACTCAAGCCTAAGTTCTTCTAAAACTTCCGAAACACGCATTTGATCAAAAATCCAACCAAATCACCTCCGAATAACCTGAAATTTTTCACACACATCCCAAATCACCTAACGAAGCTACACCAACTTTCAAAATTCCATTATGACCTTCGGATCAAAATCTCACCTATCAACCGGAATTCCTAAAATACTAACTTCACCAATTCAAGCCAAATTCTACACCGGACCTCCAAAATCACTTCCGATCACAAAAAATCATCCCCTGAAGCTAACCGAATCGTCGGAATCCACATCCGAGCCCTCTAACTCATAGGTCAACATCCGGTTGACTTTTCTAAAACAAGTCTTCCTTAAAGAGACTAAGTGTCTCATTTCCTTCCAATAATCAACCCAATTCAACTTGTTCACATAAGACATTGATAATGAAGCATAACGAAGCAGGAAATGGGGGAAACGAAGCAGTTCTCATGAGACGACGGGTCAGGTCGTCACGGCCTTCTACGCCTCATTGAAAAGACTTGACGTGAACACCTAGTTCATATTTGCCTAGTCCTCCTCGATCACCACGCATAGAGGTAGCTGTTTATGCCCACCAGAATAGACAGGACCCAAGCATCCTCTAGGATTATGAACGACCGTTCTCTTGTACTCGCGGTCCATACTCAACAAAAAGAAATGGCTTTACTAGTTCAGGTCTCAAACTTGGCCCGCCAGCTCCCGAGGGCACGTCCTTCTTCGGGGTCTCTAAGTGACCCATCCCAAAAATATCAACCAATGCGCACATGTCCATGGCATCGAAAAGTAGCTGAGGAGATCATCTGAACTCTGTACTCCCTCAATGGACTTTTCTTTGCCCATTTGGTCCCCTTTGAGCATGGACTCGGTATACGAGGGTGTCTCCATTATGTCTATCACAACGGTTGCCTCCTTCAGAACAGGAATGGCTTCCTGGGAGGTCGCAGCCTCCATCTCCCTCTTAGTTTCCCCAGTTAGAAGGGTATCAACCTTGTGGACCCTCTCTCGGTCGCGCCTGCTCCTAAGTAGGACTCGATCCATGGGCAACGAAGATGTCATCTTCTTCGGGCTCATCTCTGAGCCTGTAGAGAAAGTCGGCGTTCGGTACCTTGGACTTGGTATTGTTCTTGGATTTTTGGACCCGGGTGGCCGCCCTCTTTTCCTCGGGATTCAGGAAACCCGAGGACTTTCTTTTACTCTTCTTCTCCTCCTTCACGACAGCCTCGAGCTATTCCAAAATTGAGGGCTCGGTGGGTAAGGACGTATCATCATCCTCATCCAGCAGCCTATGTTCGGTGGTCTTAGGCAGACCTAAAAAAGGATTAAAAGGCTAGCATTGTTGGGAGGATAGTAGTTATCAGGGAAGAACCTCACCATGAGAACGAGCCTCCCATTTGCACTTTGAAATTTTGTGACATGCGCGCTCGGAGTACGGCATCTACTTACAGATCCCTTCGATCCACTCCTTAAACCATGGGATTGCATCAGGAACTTGGTAGCCATAAATACAGGCAATGAGAGAAGGAACAAAAAAAATAATTAAGGAAGATGACACTTACGAGATGTGTTCCATTTCTCGGGAACGGCAGAAACTCAGGAGGGATCATGTCTTTAGTTTTCACTCGAAAAATCTCCCCTGCCAGCCTCGGTCTCAATCATTGTCAATGCTCGAGAAAGGGGCCTTACTTGGTTGACGGACAAGCTTGATCACCTGCCTCAGAAAATTCGGGGGCTATACAGGCGGAGTAAATGGTCGAGGGTGAACCGTGGGTTGGTAGTATTAATCACAAAATGATGTAGGAGGATCACAATCTTCCAAAATGATGGGTAAATTTTCCCGAAGCACACCTCGTACCTCTTGCAAAAATCCAAGATTACGGGATTATCGGTCCTAGCGTGAAGGGGAAAGTGTAAATACTTAAATACTCCTCGGCGCAGGTAGTAATATCGTCGTTAGGCCCGGGGACGATCACGTCTTTACCTTCCCATTTACAGTCCTCTCGGACTATAGGAAGGGCATCTTCAGTGATAGAGCATATGTATCTCCATTCTCCCTCGCCTCGATCTTGTTGGCTAGAGGCCTTCTCAACCCTATAGAGCAACCCTCGGGTATGAAGCTCTTCATGGGAGGCTCGTGAGCTGTCTCATAGGCAGCCACCTTGACACCTGTGGCCGGAGAGGAAGATGAGGGAGTCATTGTTGCGGCATAGAATTTGAAGTTTTAGCCATCATAATTCGGGAAAATATGAAGATTTGAAGGGAATATGAAGATTCGAAGGAAAAATATGAAAAATCCAAGAAAAAAGATGAAGATTTGAAGGTCAGAGATGAAGATATGAAGGTTTAAGAAGCAGTAAATGGAGATTTGGAAAGGTTAAAAGCCATTGGAAAATTTGAAGGTAAAAGCTTGGATCAAAAATTGAAAGAAATGCAAAAGGTCGAAAATTTTATAGGGGAAAACAGTCAATGCACGAAGTTTCACATTTGAACACAACCAGTTGGTGACTAACACGTGTCCAAAGTCAGAACTACGTGACTGAAGGGATGTTTCGGCTTATTCGTCACCTCGGTTGTAACGTACGAAAGAAGGAATCTGGGTTAATCTGTCGTTTCCCATCATTTCGACAAACCTACACTCCGAAAAACGTGGGTACTAATCTGTGTACGGGCAAAATCGGGGATAACGCACACCCTGATTTTCCGGTGAATAAAGCGAAGAGAGGGCATGAACACGCGAGATCAAAATCAAAGTTGGGAACTCTTTATATCGATGCCCGTGAAAATGAGTGAAGTGCTCGCCATCAGTTCTGATAAAACGACGCACCCCTGACTCAGAACGAGTTCTAAGACTTCGAAAAGCACAATGAACGATTATACACGACGGATAGAGGGTCGTGATATTCTCAACCAATTGGATATTACGGTGTGGATCTCGCTCAATGGTAGTTACGGATCAGTAATTAATGAAAAAGGAAGATTTTCACCTTTTCTTAATTTGTAATAGGGGTGAAAGAAACTCTCCTATTATATAAGGTGTGGGGGGCTTTTCTTAATAACGGATATTATAACACGCAAACCAAGACAATACAAATTTTTCTACTTTTTAGCTATTGTAAAGTTCTTACTCCACTGTTGTTCTTCATTCACACGTGGCTTCGAACTAATGGTCTGATCGAGGGCAAAATCACTGTTTAACCTAAGTTCGAGATGTACCGGAACATTACATTTGGTTTGATTATTTATTTTGTATTTAACACATTTATTTAATATTCTTGATTATTTATGTTGAATCAATTTACATTTCCTTAAAACTGCGTGCAAATTTAATTCTTATCTGTTTTAAGGGTAAACATAGCTATGGTTAGAAAGAGACTAACCAAGGATTTAAGTTAGTGGAAGTGAAGTACCATTCGACTCGCAATTCATGTGTGACAATGGATGTGAATTTAGAATAATTTTAGATATTCTTAAAGGATTCAATTATATGTATAGTTGGAATGAAGAGAATTTTAAGTTGGCCTACACAATTTGTGATTAGATAAGTGTCTACCATATAATAGATCCAAATTCACATGAATGAGGGGACATATGTCCTTCATATCCTAATACTCTCTCAAGGATATAGTACCTTCAATTAGAGTAACAGTATAAAGGGAAGTTGGAAATATAAAAAGACAAATGACTCCGTTTCTTTTCTTTTGGAATAGAAAAATAAAAGGTCCTAATGATGTTCTACTTATTATAGGTCATGCAAAAAGATGAAGTGCATCTGCATGGAGCAATAATGCCCCTTTTTTTACAAAT
Source organism: Nicotiana glauca (assembly GCA_026770625.1). Taxonomy (NCBI): domain Eukaryota; kingdom Viridiplantae; phylum Streptophyta; class Magnoliopsida; order Solanales; family Solanaceae; genus Nicotiana; species Nicotiana glauca. The sequence goes on along the minus strand of MU744534.1, from coordinate 66,103 downwards.
GAGAGAGCAGAAGGAAGAAAGAAAAAAGTAAGGGGGGCTGGGGCTGGCAACTGCATGAGAGAATCTTGTAATAGAAGAACCCGTGAGCAAACTATGGGCCCTCTCGTCCCCCTTATTCTTTCTCACCCATCAATATATACCTCCCAACGTTGTCATGGGATAAATAATATTCATTGACTCTTAATTAGAGATTTCAAGTTCAAACGGAGAATAAATTCTTTTCTGATAGAGCGTAATGGCCTTGCACGTTGTAATCTGAATTAATTAGAGCTCTAACAGGAGTACTGATACTGCGGTGGAAACAAAAAGTGATACTCTCTTCGGTATATAATATTGACCACTCTATTTTGATCCAAAATAAGTGTCCTTCTTATAATCAAGAAGAAATTAATTTTATTTTTCCAAAATTTGCCCTTATTTACATATCCTAATGTGTCAAATTAACAATATTGAAATTTTAATTTAGGATAATTTAGTCAAAATATATAGTATTTTTTTTCTCTAGGAGTTAGTATTTTCTTAAAGGGTATACTATAGACATAAAAGTGTGAACATGAACGAATACTATATATGATTATATGATATTCTGATATATATCCACCCCCACCTTTTCTGCATACGCAATTGGAAATAACCTCTTCGATAAATTTCAAAAGTGCATACTGAGATATGGCAATCATAACCTAGCAAGAGTGCTTTAACTCTTTCAACAAAAACAAAACTCCTCACTCCATCCCCTGAAAAATTAAAGAAGATAAAAGTAGTACAGAAAATTTAGAGGTTAATTTGAGGAATCGGAAGAGTGAAAATGAAAACAAATAATTGTGATGCACCTAAAGTATAGGGACCAATTAATTTCGCTAGGCATAACTTATGTCATTTTTAGCAATGCTATTACTGGGGAATGCTAATTTCAAGATTTAATTCTATTTCGTGGGAATGCTTATAATTTCAAGATTTAATTCTATTTCGTGGGAATGCTTATAATTTCAAGATTTAATAGTGCTGCTTTAAAAAAGATCAAGATGGTTCATTTCCTGCAGCCATTTTTGCTATTCAGGTTGAAAATTAAAAGAAAAAGGTCTTCTAAAAATTTCCAGTGGTGGGATTTTTAGATTGATGACTCACTATATCACTATACACTAGGATAATTAACTAGTGGATGTACATACAAGGGCACACACTATTTTGACTCCAAACGTACATTATATATTTTGAATACTTTTATGATTAAATATTACTGTGCTCATGATAGAGAAGAAGTTGTTTTACTAATACTTTTCTTTTACTCATTTTAGAAACTAGGTTTACCTTTCTACTAGGGGGATAAAATTAATAAAAAGGCATGAAAAGACAGAACATGAAAAATAAAATAAAAAATTCATCGGTATATATCATTGGAAACAAGAAATTAAATTACAGGGAGAGAGAGAGAGACAATGCAAGTAAAGATTCTATAAATACTTTAATTTTCTCTCAAGAAATAATGATTCAAGAATGTGCAAGTCTTTTAGAACGAATATCTATTAATGTTTGTTGATATGCTAAATTTCTCGCGAGATGACAAATAGTGATTAGTGCATTTAACTTACAACAACAGAATAGCGCTGTAAATATGAAAAAATTTAAATTCTAATATTGCCACATAAATTGAAATGGAGATAGTGTTAGTTGTTACTGCATCATTAGTAATATTTTGTGACAAATTTTTCCTGATTCATAACTCTTTTAGTTGTTTGATTGATTAGTGATATATGAAATGGGTTTTGGGTCAATCCTCTCTTAAGTGGGTAAATGTTTATTAGATTAAAATTAAAAAATTGAAAATGTGAATTAAAAAAATATTAGATTGAAAAGTTGGTTTTCTAGTGTTGGGTGGCTAAAGTTTTGCGATTTTCTTGTTAGAAAATCTAATTACGTGACATTGCTGGAAAAAAAAAGTCATAGTTATATGATTATTTGTGAAATTTACCTTTTTATACGTGAATTAAAAAAAAGATAGCTTGCAAAATGAAAAAGGATCTCCCAACTTCGTTTAGGTATTTTAGTCGACACACTAATTAAATTAGAATTAAGTAACGTTTTGAGTGTACTCACAAATTCTCCAATTACTTGAATATACTTTTAAATGTGATATTTTTTTTTTTTTGTTCTTTTGCAATTTATATACTTTCATTCAGAGAGGGAACTGGGAGTTGAGGATAACAAAAACGCCATTACTACTGATTACACCTTGAGCAAACTTTACTTGAGCTTTTTGTCTTTGGTAAATTTTTAATTTCTTTTTTGTCTTTGTTAATCGTAATCCAATCATGATGCTTAGGCCTAGTGGCCCGTGGGGCTATAGAAAAGATATCTGGAGAATTAGTTAGAATATTTGCTAAGGAAAATTAAAATATAAAAAAATAAGTACACGAAAAAGTTAAAGAAATTTAATTGGGGCATTTGCGTTTATACCCAGTTTTTAGGTTACCATTGAACTTATATCCGCAAAAATTACAAGTGTACCCACTTTTGGGGTAATATCAGACATATGGGCCTGAAGTAGTAAAAATTTATGTCTGAAGCTTGAACTGAAGAATTTTTTGCCCTGAAGTGTAGCCTTATCAAAGCAAAAATTCGGATACTTTTGCCTGAAGTTTAGCCTCACTTGCAAAGTCAATCAGGCAAACTTCAGTTCATACTGCAAGGGAAAACTTCAGTTTATAGTGCAAAGACTCTGTTGTAAAGCTTCAATTGTGTATGTCTAAAATTTGAACCTCAAAATTTTTTTTGCTTGAAGTGTGCCTTTATTAAATTAAAGCAAAACTTCAAAATATTTTCACCTGAAGATTGGCCTAACTTGCGAAGATAATCGAGAAACTTCATATCATAGTGCAAACTTCAAAAAAATTAGTCTAAAGTTCTTCAATTTGTAGTGTAAACTTCAAACAAAATCAGCTTGTTATATTTGAACTTTTCTAAAGTCTAGCTCGACAATTGCAAACTTCAGAGACAAAGTTTAACCTGGTAGTGTTTGAAGTTTGGCCATGCAACCCCAGACTTCATACTCGTATCTTTGAACACGTTCAATAATTGAGCTCTTGATGCTTCTTCGATTTCACGCTCCCGGATAATGCTCCACCATGCATGTTTCCAATAAGAAATGCAGGTCCAAGGATTTCAGTCAAATAATTTTGAATTGACAAATTAAACCTAAAAACTTATATTTAAATACCTAGAGGATTTCAATATTAGATCTTTAACATCTCAATTATTGATTTGAGTTTTCAAATTCCATTAATGATGACTTTAATTCAAAACTCATACCTTATTGCTAGATTATTGTGTACTTCACATCCAATCAATAATATTTACATAAAGTCTCATGTGTTTGAGAGAGAGAAAAAAAGAGGAGGAAAAAAAGAAGCTTATAGGTCAGGAGGAAGAAAAGGAAGCTACGACTGATCTGAAGTTATCAAAATTATGGTATATGTTAAATAATTTTAAAAAGATAGGTATAGGTTAAATGGGGCGACCAAATTGGGCGCTCCTTGAAATTTTTACAATTTAATATATATTTTATATACATAAAGAAAAAAAACCTATTTATTTACACGGTATAATTTATTGGTGAAGATGTATCAATTGACACATTAAAGACTCACTTTAATTGGATATTTTCATCAACCCAATAAATATGATAATCACTACTCTCTCCGGTCCAAAATAAGTGATTTTTTTACTTTTTTCTTGTGGTCTAAAATAAGTGATTTTTCTAGATTTCAAGAATGAATTAATTATTTTTTTGCTACATTGCCCTTGGAGTAAATAGTGATGGAGTATATGTTAGAAGTGTTTATGTGAAAAGATAGTAAAGGTTAAATGGTCAATTACTTGCTAATTAATGTTAAAAGATGGATTTCTTAATCTGTATGAAAACAACTAAAAAATTACTTATTTTGGACAGGAAGGAGTAAATCATCGTAGTTTATTAATATATATTTTCACTTATTTTAGACAGGAGGGAGTAAATCATCGTAGTTTATTAATATATATTTTCACTTTAATTTAATACTTAATCATAATAAATTAAGTATGATTCACACATATAGGAGTGAATTTTTATCCGGTTGACACCCTCGGAGAATGTGTATTGTGAGATAATCTTGAGGCTTACTTTATTAGCTACCATCACCTTTAATTTGGCTTTAGGCTTTTACTACCACCTGCATGCATATCCCATATTCTCAAGCTTTTTAAGCTTCTCATTTAGTTAGGAATCCCTCCTTTTAATACTAGTATTATTATAATTCGGTTCAAAACCAAGAGTCTTTCTAGGATTTGGGTGTTTTATAACAGGCATAAAAGAAAAGGCAGAAAGTGAAAATGTCAGACTCAAAGTTAAAAGGAAAACAAAAAGGAAAAAAAATAGTTGGATAATTAGAAACAAGACATGCATTTACTTAACAAATGAATTAATGGGTTTGGGATTCTTTCTGGCCTCATCCCCTCTCTCTCTCTCTCCAGAATCCTTTTTCTTTTTCTAGTTTCCTTGCCTCGTTTGCTCATTGATTTTGTCAATATGAACTTAACTTTTTTTAAAATTATAAATATGAACTTAATTGACATTGTATTAAAAAAAATTACATTAAAAGACAACGGTAAGCAATCGTTCATAAAGAATGACATTAATATTTGAAAAAAATAATAGTACCTGTTATCTACTAAGATAAGTTAGTATGTTTATTAAATATTATATATATTGCAATGTATATAAATTTGGAATAAATTTTTTAATCGTTTCTGACATTCAAATTTGCCAACCCCTTCAAACTTAGTCTGCCATAGCAATCATCACGTTCTGTAAACTGTACACAGTTTCTACCTACTGATAATTTCCTTCTATACTGATATATGATGGTTCCCTTTATTTGCATATATAGATAGATTGATAGCTACAAAAAGAGGAGTATTGCGTAACCAGTGGGGTAGTAGGGGAAATGACCAAAGTGGGGTGCATGGTATTTATTATGGATTTTTCTTTTATTTTGTTATGGATTTAACTTGTATATACAAATATTATATTTTAATCTTTGGAGAGGTAATCTGTCTTATTTTAAAGTTATTAATTGCATTTTGAAGGACATGTAGTATTATAAGGGACAATGACGAAGTCTGGAAATTTTATAAGATAATTTGAACACCCTTTGTTACTGAGCTATGCAAGGATGTTCAAAGTCTATTTTTTAATCAATAACAAGTAATATTTTACCTTATACATAATATAATTTTCCGGTGAAGGGTGTTCAGTTGACCACTCTTGCGCCAACATAGCTTTGCCCCTGACAGGGAACGGTGCTAGATTACTGTCAGTGAGGTTAGTCGAACCTATTAACTTTAATTCAAAAATATATATTTATTTTTAAAAAATTATTAAATATAAACAAATTATTAATTTAGAAATCGTAAAATTAAAATCTCAAATGCATAAGCTTGAAATCCCGACTCGGACTCAGTAATATTCTTTTAAACGAATTTACTAATATAAAATTCTCTTACAAAGCTAAACTATTTTGTTTTATATAAACCCAACCTATCGTCCATTCTCCTCTCTTTCTTTCCATCTTTTTTGAGTTGTGTACCATTTTTTCTAGCTACTGCAAAATTGCTCAGAGGCAAGCTATATATCCATGGTTAGATAGTGACATTGAGAATCATCCATCATCTTCAACTTCACAAGATAATTCTTTTGTTTTTTGCTCTCTTTGGCGTTATTTTTACTCTACAAATTAAATTACTAGGTCGCACCCAGTGTGAATGGTATGTGGCTAATTGTCATTGCCACCTGTTTTTGCTAGCTAGCTCTTTCAATTTACTCCAAAACAAAATCCCTGCTATTTGCTTAGTTGTTTTTGTAATCCAAAGTTGGATTCTCTCTATCTGAATACTCCTATATATATAAAATTGTCTTTACCTTTTCTTCCACCTGTTGTTCTTAAACCAAGTTTGTTACAACAAGTAGGTGTTAGCTTTGTATTTATTAGCTATGAATCAAGAAAAACAAATATATCATCAGACCAACAGCGGTTGCTTTTCTTTATTGGAATCTTCTTCAGTACTCTCTCATCAAGCTGCCATGTTTTCTGATGAAGCTAGTGTTTCTTCCACCACTAGGGTTCCAAATTTAAGTCCTATGCCTCAATCCATCTCAAATCATCAGCAGCCTCAAAAGATCAAGAAGAAAAGAAGCCTCCCTGGAAATCCTGGTACGCTAACGTAACATTTTTTTTTATAACAGTGGTGTCCGAGCTGGCCTGTGCATACCTCAATTATTTCATTGGATTCTGCTCGCCAAAACTCAGCAAATGAGAAGAAATGATTTAGCGTTTTTTTTAATTTGAATCCTGATATATATCCCATGATTTTCTCCGCTAGATGCAAAAAAGAAAAATTTACATAGATAACCTAGATTGATTTTTTTTTTTTTTTTTTGGTTTACAAATTTCAATGTTGATTGTTTTTGTTTTGTGTGTACGACAGATCCAGATGCTGAAGTGATTGCTTTATCTCCAAAGTCACTTTTAGCTACAAATCGATTTGTGTGTGAGATCTGTAGCAAGGGATTTCAAAGGGATCAAAATCTTCAGCTTCATAGGAGAGGTCATAACCTACCATGGAAATTGAAGCAAAGAAACAACAAAGAAAATAGAAAAAAAGCATATGTTTGCCCTGAGCCAACATGTGTTCATCACCATCCATCTAGAGCCCTTGGTGATCTCACTGGAATTAAAAAACATTACTGTAGAAAACATGGTGAAAAGAAATGGAAATGTGACAAGTGTTCTAAGATTTATGCTGTTCAATCTGATTGGAAGGCTCACTCTAAAACCTGTGGTACAAGAGAGTATAGATGTGATTGTGGAACAGTCTTCTCCAGGTGCGTTATTTTTTTTGTATACTACCAGTTATGTATTGATATTTTTAACAGCTACGTATTTTTATTTTTTTTACAAAATTTATGATGTCATGTATATACTCAGTTTGAGAGGGTTCTGTGTTTTGTTTTATTAGGAGTACTTAGTTTTTGTTTTGTGGCTGTTCTTACTTACACAAGAGTAGTGTGACCACTGCAGGGAGTGTTCTTTTTAAAAATTAAAAATAAAAATGTTGTAAGCTAGTGTAGAAACGGACGCTATTAAATACAAGTAGTCCCTGTTGACTGTTGACAGAGGATATCTATCAAGGAAAATTGAATGCATTACTCAACTCTGAACATGCCAGGGGCTTAGATTTATATGCCAAGAAATCTGGATTATATGTTATTTCTGCGAGTATTTTATTTATAGTTAGTAATATAAATTATTTTACAAAATCAGTGCCTTTAATTTCCTATTTCTTGGCTCTATGATATAAGAAACACCGATAGGAGAAAAGCTAGAGCCAAAGTCAATTTCACTCCAAAATGCCTGGGTTAGATTAATTTGTTGCTAAAGCTTGTTTTATTCAATTTAATTATTAATAGAGTGACATCTTAAAAGACAGTCAAAGAAAAAGGTTGAGTGCTTTCTTGTGACTCATGGTTGAGAATCTTGAAATTAAACTCCATGGTTTTCAAAACTTTCAATAGAGGGTATCATTATTCACTTGCAGATACCCTGTGTACTTCTGAAGTCATCATAGCTACTGAAAATTCTGGGTAAAAAAATTACTATAAGAAAATAAAAAAAGAGAATAAATCATCAGCTGAATACTTTGCATATGATACGATAGCTCATAGTTGGAAGTACCAAACATATATACATGTGTACATGTGTTTATTTACATTATTTTAAAATTTAATTTATATTACAAAAAAAAAAAAATATGCTGTCAGCAATGACGAAGTTAGGAATTTCCTCAAGAGTGTTCAAATTTAAAAGAAGTGAAAAAAAATTCCGACAAAGGGTTTTCAGTATGTTGTTATATACCTCTAAAAAATACTATTTTACCTATGCATACAATATAATTTTCCGATAAATTGAAAATTATATTTTTAACCTATTATAACAGTTAACAATATTTGTTGTCTAGGTTACTAAATTACCAATGATATACAATATAGTTATCTTCATTCGATCTGATAGCTTATAAAATCTTTTAACAAGTGTGTAGAAATAAAACTTAAGTTTATACGGGTATAGTTGGGTAGATTAGTGCATGTGTGGCTTAGAGTTGGGTTCGTGCATGAGAGCTCAGATTTCAAGGAAGGCTTTTAGGTGAGGCAGCATGTTGTCCCTGCCAAATTTTTTTCCCTTTGCTTTTGTATGCAATTGTTAAAACATCAGTCAACTGTCTTGTCTCTATCCCCCTTTCTCTCTCTCACTCACAACAATCATAACCCATATTTTATCATTACATACTTTTAATTTTGACCCTCCATGATTCCATGTTTATGTGAATTCTTTACCTTTTACGAAACTCTCGTGACTTCTCCCATAACGCATGCACGATACTTTAACTAGTTGTCCCCAAGTTTTTCTTTTCCTAGTAAATCAGGAGAATGTTATTTCAGGGGAAAATTATGTAGAAAATTTTGTAGCTCAGTTATATATGCTCATTCTTTTGGCTGTTGTTGATTTGTCAAGATGGTATAATCCGCCCCTAACGAATAATGACTGTATTTATATCCCTCTCTAAGAGTTATAGTGTTCATAAGATTTTTCAGAATTGTGTTGGCCAAGATGGTACAATCCGCCCCTAACGAATAAATAGTTTATGTTTTTAAGTTATCCATAGAAATAATTGCTGCTTTTAGGTGAAAAATATACTAGTCTTTTAGTAATTGTAGTAAATCCTTAAGCAAATGCCGATCTTAATCTTATCTATGTGAATACATATCTTCCTAATTTCATGACTTAATAATTATTTGATGAATTTACACCCATATCGAGCATATAGATTATCGCTATTTGATGCTTGGCATGAACATTGAAAAAAGCTAATGAATCAAATCTTTATTTCTACCTCATACTAATAGTTCATCTCTTGTCATTTTTGTTGTTAGTTGCGAATTCAAAATTTAGAGTCAGATAGTTCAACTCCTTATGTATGTGAGAATTTATTTTCACACTAGACAGATATATTTCGTGATGAGTTCTACTATACTTGCTCATCTAGTTTTGGATCCGTCACTGACTATCTATTATATGAACTACAATGCATTTGGCAGGAAGGATAGCTTCGTTACACACAGAGCATTCTGCGATGCATTGGCCGAAGAAAGTGCCCGACTCTCAGCTAACTCAGCCTTAATGCATAGAGCGGCCGTTGCCTCCACCACAATCCCAAACTCAGCTGCCGCTACAACCGAATCCAATTTCCATCTCAACCAATCATCACAAATACTCTTCCCTTTCCCCACCACCAACCAACGCCACTTTGCAAATCCTCCTCCGCCACCAGCCACGGTGGTGACAACCCATATCTCCCTCAACAACCCATGGGACCCACAAATTCCCTTAAACCCTAATCCTACTCATCATGAAGAAAATCACAACCAAATGATCCATCACTCCGTTCCTATCAAGACTGAATCAATTCACATCCCCATTTCATCTTCTGTGCCTGGATTTTATCAAGATCACTTTTTTCACAAGGATTCTTTTTCCATCCCATCTCCTCAACTCTCAGCTACAGCATTGCTCCAGAAAGCAGCTACTATAGGCACTACACATTCCGCTGTGAGTCACGTGAACTCAACTATGGCCCACTTAAACAGAACCTCTCTTGGTCACGTGACCCACAAGATTTCTCCGGAGGATTTTCTAGGGTTTGGATCGGACAATATGTCGAATACTTGGCAGCAGAAAAGCGAGAATCTCACGAGGGATTTTCTGGGGTTAACAGGAGGTCACAATCATGAGGAGTCTTCTGCTAATGGAAATGGGCGAAATGCCAATGGGCTGCTGTTGTCATATGGAGGAAATGAGGGGATGGACTTTCAACAAACACTATATGAGCGTGACCATTCATCAGTGTTGAAACATCATCAATTGGGCTTTGGTTTTGCTGCTGAGACTGCATCGGAAACATGGGGGAATTGCTGATGAAGTTTACATCAGAGGGTGAATTTCAGAGATTCACTGTTGGAATTTAGGGAGATATCACTATCATCAACAGAAAGAAGAAAGAGACTAGCAAGACGAAGGAACTAAAAAGTAGAAAGAGGACAGGAGAAAAGAAAAGGACAATGAAAATAGACTTTTCGCATTTCTCCTATTTGCAAGAACCATTTTTATCTTCTTTTTTTTGTTTTACCCTCTTTTTCATGTTGGTAATGCATATTCTGTTTTTATGGATTTTAAATATTAAGTCTTTGTTAGTTATAGTTTCTTTTTAGTTGTGGTTGTTAGTTATAGTTTCTTTTTTAATTGTGGTGGTATATGGACCAGCTTGCACCTCGACTATTTTACGGTGAACTTATTTCTTAGAACGCAACAATTTGTAGTTTAATTTATATACAATGATAGCGTAAAATAATTGTGTCGCTTATAAATAACTACAGTTGATTATCCACAGGGGCGGATCCAGCCCTTTGGTACTGGGTTCAACTGAACCCAGTTCAGTGCGGAGTATAAATTTATGTGTAAAAATTATTAAAATTACAACATATAGTAAATATGAACTCATAACTTTAAAAATATAATTAGTTTGAACCCATAGAATTTAAATTCTGTATCCGCCTCTGATTATCCATACATATACTGGTAAAGCATATTACATGCTAGAATAAATTCAGATATACTGATAGTATATAAAAAATTTACGATTACATTAATCCAATTATTAAAGGGATGCAACTCAACGAAATTGAGACAACTATATATATTTTACCGAACAAATGGTTGTCAAGTAGTCTTGGATGAATAATTTTGCGCTTCATATGCAAAAGAGAAATAATTATATATTATTTGAAAATTGTCTTAAGAGGAGTGTTTCCTTGCTTTGACTAGATACGTACTGAAAGAAAGGGGCTGATTTGCAATTGAGGAAGCTTGCTGGGGTGTATTTAATTAAGATATACATAGTTCGTATAAAAAGATATTTATATTATCAAGTCATCTAAAATATTTATAAATTAATTTAAAATAAGACATATTACCTGCTATAATAAATAACAGGTATCTACAACTATGAAATTTCTAAGACAAGGTACAACCTTCAAACATAGTTGGGATAAAAGAACAGTTAAAATAATAACTCCATCTTTTGAAGTCTTCATCAAATTAGTATTCACAGACTAACATAAACAATGCATATTTATTAAACATAAGCTTAATGCATATTTACGACACTAGTATCACTTTTGCATTAAGCATAAATATCTAGTACTTTTCACCATTCCAAAACATAGCCAAAAGATAGTGTATCTCTCTTTAGAAAGAATATGGATTTACTAATTTTTTATAATAAAATAAAAATAGTTTCTATGAATGTGCTTTGCATGTTATCTTTGGACAATCATCACAAACAACAATATGTAAGATTATCTTAGTTGCGTTAAATTTATTTTATGAGGTACAAAAAATGTTGTTAGATCGTATATATCCACTTAATACCTCTTTAAACGTGATGTCATGGTATATATTCCTTTACTCTTCTTTACCATTTAGAAAAATATATCATGACGAATAATCTAACATTAAGGATTGATCGATCATATATTTATTTATTGTAATTATAAATATAAACATATTGAAAATATTTACTAAATATAATTTTAAGAATACCAATCATGTTTTGGCTTGAGAAGTCAATTCCTGATGAGAAAGGCACGTGTAGTAGCTTATTGGTCCATCAAAATTCCACATAAATTATAAAGGAAACGAAATTATACTCATCAAAAGTGAGATCTCATAATTTTCCGATCTCATTATAAATGATTATATAACAGTGATTTAGTTGCTCGTACTATTTCTCTCATCTCTTAGTTTGATACTAAGAACACAACTTTATATTTTAATTTTTGTATGTGTGTATCTCTATCTTATTATAATAATAGCATCTGAAGATTATTTTTTAAATTTTATTTCGTTTATATGAGTGATTCACATAATTAAAAATTAAGTGTAATTGTATTGGGATATTGATCAGCTCTTTAACCCTTTAAAAATATTTAATTTGGATAAATGGTGATTAATTTATAATTAGGATTTGAAGTAAACTATAACTTTGCGACTTCAATGTTCCAAGAATCTCTAACCTTTCTTATAATTAATAAATCTAAATTCCACACAGACTGGGAAGTATAACTGAACGAAGCATCTATTATATATCCAAGAAGAAGTAGGTAAAAACTCTGCATATATAGCGAAAAAGTATTTTGGGTTTTCTTTATTTCTTGGTGTTTTCTTTTGGTTTATATATTGATTGCTGTAAAATATCGGAGAGGAGGGTTCATCCATCTTCACACTTTTTCCTTTTTACTATGCAATTTAAATTGGATAAGAATTTCAGCCTTAGGTGTTTTACAATTATATTTTTAAATTATACAAATATTTAAAGTTATTAAAGTCGAAATATTTTATGAATATTTCAATCGTTCAATATTTAGTCTAAATTATTCTTGCTTTTATAATAATATTAATATATAGATAAACATACCCGTAGTGCATTAATTAATACAAATTGAAATAATAGTGGGAAAAAGAAAAGAAATGAAAAGAAAATCACGTTATGCATTTCTTATAGCTCTTCTTGTCACCGCTCCAAAACATAATTTCAAGAAGTAGAAGTGAGGCAAAAATTACATAGATTCACCCCGAAGCTTAAGAAAAATGAATTGTCTCCTCGGGATATTTCTTATCTCATGTCTGTTTTTCGTGAAAAAATACCAATTGAAACGGAGGGTTTCTTCAAATAATAAGGGACTGGGTCAACTATTCAATTAAATGATATTGAGCATGTTCCCATCTTTAATAATAAGAGTATATTTTTGTCTTAATTGTGTCACTTACTATTATGAAAATTTCCACTTTCCTTTACTTATTTATCATACTTCGTCTCAACAAACAATCACTTTAGATTGCTTGACCATTGAACTTGCCAACCATCGATTACAAGTTTTGAAAATATCTTTTCTATCGTTCGACTGAAAATTGGATAAGATTCTCATTCTTCCAATCTTGTGAGAGTGGGATATTGCCCCAAAAGAAGAAGAGGAAGAATAGAAGAATATGCTTCTAGTGATGAATTATGCTTAAAGATATGACACCATGAAAGAAAAGGATTTATATATGTGATATATGTTTACTAGTTGGAAATACATTTTAGATTTGTTACAGAACTTCCAATTTATATATACATATATATGTAAGACTTGTTTTTTACTTTTATTTTATTTGATATGATAATAATATGAGTTGCTTAAATGAAGAAGTTTAATATAATCGATGTCAATTTGTTTGGGACAGAGAGATAATCGTTATTGTCGTTGTTAATCACGGTCGGAGATATTTAAGTCGGACAGTAGTAGGGCCTTTGAGAGTTTTTGTAAGAGATAGACTCGTTGTGGAAAAGCATTTGTACTCCGCATGCTGTATACTTTTATTTATCTAAAACTTTTCACTTTTTACTTTTGAAGTAAGATTTACCAACTCAAAAATTTAAAAAGTTCGAGTTTTTATTTTTAGAAGGAATGTTTATTTGTCCTGCCGTATTCAGAAGATTATTTGACGAGAAATTTAAAAATGACCAGATTTAAATTGGTCGTTGAAAAATAGCCAAGTTTTAAAAGTTATCGAAATTTAGCCACTTTAAATCTGAGCGAAAACATTGTTCAAAATCCGGAAAAATACGCCCGCAAATTTTACGGGTATGCTGGAACTCCCGTAAATTTTACAGGAGTTCCAGGATAACTATGCTGGAACTCCCGCAAATTTTACGGGAGTTCAAGCATAATTATACTGGAACTCCCGCAAATTTTATGGGAGTTCCAGCAAGTATAATTGTCCAGTATAATATACTGGAGTTTGGAGCACTGGTGCTCCAGTCTCCCGCAAATTTTACAGAAGTTAGCAAAGTATACCGGTCCAGCATAATATGCTGGAGTTCGTACACAAATGTACCAGAACTCCCGTATATTATACTGGACCGGTCTCTGTTGCAACAAAATAGTGGATATTTTTCATTGACTTAGTAAACGCTGATTATTTTTCATTGACCAGTGTGAAAACTGGTTATACCATGATATTTTAACGATTATTTGGTTTGAAGACTCAGTACGTTGATCCCAACGCCAAAAAAAGTATGGGCTAGTAAATAGGTCGCTTTAAACACCATTTAATTAGGGCGAAGGGTTTATAAAATATATTCGATACATACAACTTAAATAAGATACATAGCCGCATTTTTTAGATTAAACTTGGTTAGTGTAGAATATATTGGTTAAAATTAGGGGAATACAAAGAAAACCGATAAATTACACCAAATCGTTAATCCGAGTCAAATCGAAAAAAAAAAACCGATCATGGGTTGGTTTGATTTGGTTTGGTGTTGGAAAAAATAACCCGACCATAATTGGTTTGGTTTGGTTTTAACTAAAAAAAGTCAAACCAGAACCAAACCAACACAATATTACATTTATTCAATTATTACAAATAATACATATAAATATTTATTTTTAATACAATTCATAAATATTTCTTAAACTTTTTCACAGTTTTATCTTTAAACATATTATTTCAAGTTTGGAATTAACATTCTTGAATGGTCCAATAAATTTTATAGTTCATAAAGGTAGTAATTCCAATAAACTTCACATCAATACTAATGCTAACAAAGAAAATTCAATTCAACACTAGAAATGACAATAGTGTTGGATATCTATTTTTTAGTTTTGCATTGTTTATATTGAAAATGCATAACTTAGTTTATCTTTTTCTTTAGTGCTTAGTTGTGTAACTAATATACTTACAGTTAGGGGTGTACATGGACCGGGTTGGTTCGGTTTTTATTAAAACCAAACCAAACCAATTATATCGGTTTGGATTGGTTCGGTTTTGTCGGGTTTTTCCGGTTTTCGGTTTTTTTTGTTACATGAATATTATTTCAATCTTACGTTATTAAAATTATATATAAAGTTTTGATAAGTGCATATATGTTTAGCAAATATGGAAAAAATTGACAAACATATGATCTATTAAAATATTCTAATGGGAGAAATTTTTTAGTAACACATGATAGTTATTTTCTTAGTCGTCTAACAATAATTTTTCGTTAATTTACGCTTTCAAGGTTAATACATGAGAGGATCCCAAATATTTCTATATTTTCTAAAGAAAAATCACTACAAAGTCTTAAAAATATAAATAAAATTTATATATTTATATGTCGGTTTGGTTCGGATTTTTTTTTACTGAATACCAAACCAAGTCAAACCAAACATAGGCGGGTTTTTTAATCGGTTTGGTTTGGTTTTTCGATTTGGTGCGATTTTCCGGTTCGGTTTGAACACCCCTACTTACAGTTATACTTATTTTAGCATGACTTATATAGTACTTTTAGATTATGTTAATATTTATTATGACTTATTACTTAGTAATATTTTCTTTATGGATTTTAATATTTTTGTTATTGAATATTTTAGTACAATGTTATGACTCATCTCATATTATTGTACAGTATTTCCTTGAAAAATACATTATATAGTTGTATCCTTGTAGGACTAGAGAAATATATGGAGCACAAGTTATATATTTGTGGTATGAAGACTTAACGGGAAAAAAAACCCGAAAACCAAAAAAAAAAAAACGTAAAATCCGAGAAACCCCGAGATTGAAAAACCCGACTTCGTTGGTTTGGATTGTTTTATAGATTTAAAAATCCAACACTATTGGTTTGGTTTGGTAATTGAAAAATTCGACCAACCCGACCTATGTACACCCCTAGTTAAAATAGTACAGGCTAGCCAGTTTCGGACTGGTCATTCAAAAATAGTCAACGTTTGCCAAGTCATTAAAAAATAGCACTATTTTGCTGCAATAGAGACCGGTCCAGCATAATATACTAGAGTTCGGTACACCTGTGTATGAACTTCCAGCATATTATGTTGAACCGGAATACTTTGCTGGCTCAAGTATAATATACCGGAGCTCCAGTATATTATGCAGGAGTATTTTTCGAATTTTGAATAGTATTTTCATTCAGATTTATCTTTACATGAAAAGTAGATAAATTTCGATAACTTTTGAAACTGTAGCTATTTTTGAATGTCCACTCGTAAATCTTGCTATTTTTGAATTTCTCCCAATAAATTGTAAGTAGTCTTGCACCTTCACTTTGAACTATCTTTATTGATTCTATCATTTACCTATTCGACTTAGGAGCAGCAATCATTGCACATCTAAGAGATTGATAAAATTGGAATAGGATATCTTTAATCGAGTTGCTACAACAATTCTTGAATGGGAAAAGTTCATTCACACCCCCAAAACCAAAGGCAAAAATATATGGCCAAGCTATTGCCTTATTAGCCGTTATGGCAAATTGAATTTGTTACAAAAAAGTCAATTACTGTATTATTTTCTGGCATACCTTTATTGTTCCAATGGGGTGTTAAACGATTTTTCTTCAAGGATATGTAAAAACCTTTAAAGATACATAATAGCATAACGGTAAATATATATATATATATAAAAGAGAGGAGAGCTGAAAATGGTAAAAAGGTAAACGCAAATAGTGAGAAATGGCGGATCGGACCACCTCTTTTGGGTTGAGGGAATAATTTGTAAAATTGCTATTTCCCAGGCAGGCATGAATCTTTTTGTTTAAAGTAGAAGTCCCATGCATCTGTTATGAGGTACGAGTATTTAGCAATTACATAAAAAAATAAAAATAAAAAGTTATGAAATCGAAGCAAGAGACGTAGGCCTTTTCCTAAAGGGAAGTAGAGAGAGAGCGAGAGCTGTAAAAACCTGCGTATAAGCGTGAGTATAAAAAGGCCACTAAGTCGATTGTGTGTGTGTAACAGTGGTGGTCCGGAAATTAGTGGTACAAACAAACAGCAAAAGATAAAGAAAATAGAGATAGAGATAGTAAGAGAGAGCATTGTGACATTATTATACATTAAAAAGAAGAGAACAATGTCAACGGTTTTCATCTCTTTGTGGGCGCATTAATTCTTTCTATCTTTTGCCATTCACAGACTCTTTTTCTTTATTTTTGTGCACCACATTACATATATACGTACTTGGCTCCTCAGTCCTGACAAGAAAATTATTACATTTTGTATGACCACTAAACAAATAACTTCAAAATCATGATCCAAAACTGTGGCCTCTTTTTGTCTTTTCCCTTTTTTCTTTTTCTCTTGTACCTTTTTCTCGTAGCAATATCAAGACAATAACTACTATGTATTTTGATGTTAATATTAGACGATGCATTATGTTTATTTTCCAGTTTTAAGTTATTTTCTTAGACTGATGGTTGAGACCTCGAACTCTCCAAAAATGTGGCCAGTTGCATGGCGTATCCTTAAAAAGTAATGTTTTTTTGAGAATCCGTCACGGACGCGATAGCATTTTTAAAGAGTCCTCGCAACATTGGTTGAGACCATATGACTAGAAGGACGGATGTTTAATTAGAGCTACAAGTTCAACTGAACTAGCAGTAGCTTTATCCCATACCCTATATATGTGTGTTAAGAGATCAACCACATATTTACAAATATTAAATTGCAAACCAAGTAACTCAAATGTTCTGTGTCCTATGATATCCCGAACCCTAAATTCAAATTCTGGATCCCATATGAGAAGATTCTGCTCTACTGATAGAGGAGGCGAGAGGCGGTGCAACGCAAGCCGAAGCAAAATTAGTCGTTTCTGGTCAGATATTTATCCCAAATCTCAATGGAATCTAATTTTCAACAAGTGCGTCGAAGAATTTTATCTCTTCCTATATTCTACTCCAGACTATTCTCTATTTTGGCTAAAGTGCATCATAGTATTTGTATGTTAACATTCCACAGAAACATGGCTTGAACTTAATGCTTCAATTATACGGCTACAATAGTTCACATAATATTTCGAATCTCAACACTTAATAATAATAAGACATACCCAGGAAAGAGGAGACATGAACGTCACAAAAGAAAAGAGGAAAGAATCACATTCCATTAGTCTCAACAAAAGTATATGCAGCATCCAAAGGCGCATAAGTGGGCCTCAAGGAATTAATAAAAGTTGTGACAGTGTATTATGGTATATCCAAGCTTTTAGAAAGTTATATAATTAGTTGCAGGTCTAAGGTACATTATATACCATTTGCCTACTAAAAAAGATACTCTCTTTTTCATCTTTTCCTCTGGGTCATAGACTGATATAAAAGCTTCTATTCTATCCCCACTCATCCCATCTTTAAATGTTTGCCCTTTTATTCCTTTCGTCCTCCCTTACAAAACCTAATAATTACCAAACCTTCTTTACCATGCCTTAGTTTCTTTTCCATTCAACTTGGAATCCACATGCAAGTGCTTCTTTTCCTTGAGAACCTTCAAGTACCATGCAAAAGGTAAAGGCTTATGACACATGCATGCTTCCAAAGAATTAACATATTCTTGGCTAATTCCAACTTGATCTTTAGTAGCGCAGAATCTGCATGATCGATAACTTTTTTTTGCATTACTGCTAAAGATTTAAAGAAAACAAAAATAACATGGCAGCTAAGAACTGCGTAGTATATATCATTAGCCGCCCGGCTTTGGGGTTGAAAAGATACTAGCTTCTCCAATACAATAATAACAAACCCAGTATAATCACATATGTGGTCTAGAATGGGTAGTGTGCTATATTAGCTTCTCCAATATTACCCAAACAACAAGTTCTAGATAATCATAGTGAGCCTTATCTCAACTCTCACATGAACTAGACAGAAATGTCAAGAATGATTACTAATAAAGTATTGCCCTTATCTATCATTTGAAAAAGAATATCCATGGTCATTATTATCTTTAACTCGCTTTAAGCTGACACAAAAATCAATATTTTGAAGCTTGTTAACTCACTGACGCAAGTGAATTGGTAATTACCTACATTCAAGCAACTTGAACTTTTGTAAAACTTCTTCTCCTACCCAACCCCCACGCATAAAAAAATTATCTTACAATCAACCAGAGTAGAAAGAAAAGGCAGGAAATGTCATATCAAGAATTTCTATTAATAAAAGAATCACTTCTATATTAACACAACTCTCTAATCCAAAATATTTTAGGTATTATACAATATAAACAGGAAAAATCTGAACTTCAATATGAAATTATGTTGCACAGAATCTACAAAAGCACGCAATAAATGGCATCTAAATTTTGTAGGGACCTCAGTAATATAGGGTTACAGCAGCATGATACCAAATGAAGAGGAAAAGGGTGAAGAGGAAAGGACTCCAGCGTGAATCCAATTTGAGAGGGACCGGCATTCTCATTGAAGTGCTTGGTAACCTATTTGGCTGCTGGTTTTGGCCCATCAAGATTAATTCCCATGTACTGATCGAGCACATTTTCAAATGCCTGAATGTCATAATAAGCAAGGCTAAGTCATATTGGTTTTTCTCATTCTCCAGTACGGACTAATGACGAGAACTCTATTGAAGTAAATCCATTATTAACCATTGACATCTCATACTAATACAACTAAGAGAAAAATGAAGTTGACACTAGAGAGAAGACATTTTGCTTCATGTAGTATGTACGAGTGCATAAATAAATATTACAAACACGAAAAGAGTCAAATCAGATCAAACAATTTTAGACCCCGTAGTTTAACTGATCAACATCAGAGAACGCTATATGTTGAAAGACTAAATAGCTCGGAGGACCCTAGTACAACCCCTTGAGAACTTACTCAAAGCAACAAAAAGGTTGGACAGATGAGCCACGCTCATTTTGCTCCAGATATTTAGTAGATTGGTCATCCGTCAAATGATTTTACCACCAGTTACAACGACAATATTTTATTCATATCATCGAGAAAGAACAACAAAAATAACAATAAATATAAATTTCATTCCCTTTCACCAGGAAATACAGATACCAGCTTAACAGTGTGCATGTAATAGTTGAATAGCAGATAAGTTGCATTTAACCTTAAGGATCTAAAAGACGCACCTGACGAGCAACTAACTCCTTGCCATTCAAAAGTGCATCCATTGCGGCAGACTGGTCATCAAACACGCCATAAAAGATCCGGTAGAATTCGTTCCTGTACACATCACCGGAAACTGGGATGTTAAGAGCAACAGAAATTTTCTAATTCACAGAAATGCATGCAGACAAAACATACTGGTCCTCTCCTGAAATTAGCTGATCCATCTCTTCAAATTTTCGAGTAAGAATCTCTGATCCAACAGGAGTAAGTACATGCAGTACTAAGGCCTCCAGTGTTCTTGGAAAATTGTTCTGAAATGAGAATTCAGCTTCATTAAAGCAATGAAAGGGGAAGGAAAATAACACGGAGAGCTGAAAGGATTGGGATGAATAATGCATGAAGAAAGCCTTAATAAAACAGCAGCTGACTCTACAAAAAACAAGGTGGTCTCAGGGAAAAAAAGGAGGAAGATAAAAACAAACCATGAGAAAACAAATCACATACTCCAAATGCTAAAGCATTTGAAGGATAAGGGCTCCCTCACTTAAATATTGGCAGGAAATACTTGTCCAGTATAGCTAAATACAGATTCTACCTATTCTGATTTTAAGAATGCTAATACACTGGTTTCCACCCTACAAACATGGGAGTAATAAGCTTGTATAAAAAGGTCCAATAGAACTTAAATTATAGCATTGGATACTATTGCATCCTTAAAAATATTGAATCACAATTTATCAGGAAAAACATGGTATAAATCAACTAACCAATGATCATATGTCTTTTTTAAGGTAAACAATAATCATATATCTGCCAATATGATGTTTCTACTTACAAGCAGCCCCCACCCACCCCAACCCACTTTTCATCCCCAAAGAAACAGAACAGTTTCTCAACCCTTTTGTCTTATCCAGTTGGACTATAGTGTATGCATCTCCTTTGAGAACTAAAAGATGCAGAGGAAACAGGGGAAAAAAAGTGAAGCTGAAAGGAAAGAGAATAAGTTAAGATAACAATATGGGCCCAAGATTCATCAAAATCGTTAAGAATGAACTCACCGCCATTGCAAGAAAGACACTCTGGATTGTAAGTGGATGAAGAGTCAAAATAAGATTAGCAACTGGATCATCGTTGATGCTACACAAGTCCTCTTCTCTTTTATTCGTCTCATCATTCTCCTTAGCAGATGAATTATCTGTATACTCCAATCCCGTCGGCCTGCTAGGATTGAGACAGTCATGGACCAAAGAAATAAGTTCATTTAGAGACTGTGATGCACATGGCTCCAAATCTTGCAGCATCACTTTCGACCTAAGCTCATCATTTGAACTTCCGTTGCCACAATTCGTGCTGATTTTCTGTTCTCCCTGATCTAGAGAATAGAATTACAGTACTCAGAGCACAGGACTGGCCTATATACATGTCAGTTTTTCTCCTATATAGGTATTAAGAAGATCCCAGAAGCGAAAAATGTGCAAAAGTTAATATTCAAAACTAACAAATAGAGAAAATGATTACCTCTGTATGCATCATTAAGCTGGGAAGTCGTACAAGTCATAGTTTTATCCATACTAGAAGGAAAATGCAGCATCTTATTCTGCCCTGGTCACAAAAGAGGGAGAAATGAAAAAATCATGTGTATACTTATTATCCAACAACATGGTAAATCGATCTCTGCATTGATGTTTAACAATTCAGTCCAATTAAAAGTACAACCTCAAGTTTGCTAAGAAAAACTGCTTTTTCTCAGGAAAAAACAATAGTGCTTTCTCACAAGTCAAAACAAGCTGAAAGAACTACTTTCCTTATCCATCTAAATCATATTCTTACCGCCTCCATCATCACCAACTGCATTCAAATGTTACCAAACAGTTCTTCCTCACTTGAAAATTTCTTGGTGTATATTAGAGTCCCACAGCAATTGAAGATATTAGTTTTAATCTCTATATACGATTTTGGACACTTTCTATCTCATGAGCTAGCTAACATGGTATCAGAGCCACAGTCATCCCTCATGTTTGGTTAGCCAATGTTGAGTTCCCATGTTATGTTACACACACTCTAGATGTCCAACCCTGGAAGTGCGATAGGGTATTACAGTCCCACGTTGTTAAGGGTATCGCTTATACTCACTTTATATGATCTTGACCTTGCCTCATGAGATAACTTTTTGGATTGAGTTTAGACCCCAATTTTCAATTATTTCCTTTTTTTATATATATTTTTTATAAGGTTTTTTCGTCGCCGTGGGCGACAATGACAATTTTCTTACAACGTCAATACTCAACATACATTTTTACACACTATTTTCTGTCATGATCTCCCAAGTCACCCCTCTACTGTCTTCCATCAACTCATCAAAGCTTTCTTTTGTTTATCCTATTCTCCATGCATTACGCATTTCATATATAACCAGATGGATCTTAATGTTTGACCAATTCTTTGAAGTCTTAATAACCAAAATACCAACCAGAGTTCTGGTTTTATTTATTCCTTTGTTTGACCAACATCTGGTCATTGGAATCAAAGGCAATGAAAGGTTTAAATTATTGAGTACTTCTCAATTTCAACCTGTTTAATCTAGCAATCTATGTACTCTCTATCTTTTTCATGACAACCCAATAGCTGAACATGAACAGACGTCAATCCTAAACATATATGATTCATCTGATCCTGAAAGGACAGAATCACTGATCTCCATCCCACAAATGAAGCACAGAAGCATCTTGAAACTGGCTATCAAAATGATTATTATAAGGGAAAAGGTTCAGATTTACCCATCAACTATTAGATTGTCGCTTAACTATGCCCTGCATTTGAAGTTGTCAACAAAAACACCATCACCGTACTAAAAGTGGACCATTTTTGCCTTTCGCCTCCAACTCACCAAACCAAATCCTTATAGACATTAACTCTCCTCCATGTACACTGACACATAGTTAACACATGGATGACACCTAGCAAACCCGAGCCACATAGCCTTCAATGAACCCTCCAGCTCCACCCAGCCATTTCCGACCAATCCAACCCATAATACCAGCTAAAAGCATCTCGAAATCAACAGACCCAGCTTTAGTCAAAAAAAATCAGAAGCACAAAGCAACCCAGCCTCTCCATCCCTCCCACCCACCCCAAAAAAAACGACTGTCACCTAACAACAAAAAAAGAACACAGTGCTCTGACCACCTACCAGACCTGTTCAGACAACAGTGAAGCCCCGTAGCCCTTTTCTGCAATGGTCAAGGAAAATCTGCCATGAAGCTCAAATCTCAGCCCTATTAAAATAAAAAGGGAACACATATGGGTAAACCTGCCGTATTCCTTTTCAGATCAGGCCTACTTCGTCAAGATTGCAAAAGATTGTAAGCTTACCCTCATTGGCAAGTTCTCATGGGGAAAGCCAGAGGAGGAGGAAATTAGGAGGAATTATTCCACTAGTCAAAACCCAATAATGGGGACAGTTAAAAAATTGCATGTCATCTTCTGTGAGAAAGCACGGGAGAATATTTTATTCACATATTCTAACAATGATACAATGAGTCCTATTTATATATAATACAAGTCCTACTACATATGGGATTAGGGCTATATACATGTAACTATTTAACTACCAAACTAATGCTCCCCCTCAAGCTGGTGCATATAAATCATATGTACCGAGCTTGTTACATATATAAGTAATACGAGGACCAGTGAGGGACTTGGTGAAAATATCAGTAACCCGATCATTCGACTTCACAATTTTGTAGCAATATCTCCTAAGAGTATCTTTTCTCCAACGAAGTGACAATCAATCTCAATGTGTTTAGTCCTCTCAAGGAACACAGAGGATTTGATGCAATATGAAGGCCAGCTTGATTATCGCACACAAGTTCCAAATGGCTGATTTCCCAAATTTCAACTCCTTGAGTAATTGTTTGATCCAAATTAGCTCACATGTTGCCATAGCCATTGCTCGATATTCTGCTTCTACACTAGACCGAGCAACTACATTCTGTTTCTTGCTCTTCCAAAACACCAAATTGCCTCCTACTAAAACACAATATCTTGATGTCGAACGTCTATCAGAAGGTGCTCCTGCCCAATCAGCATCTGAGTATCCAACGATTTGCTCATGGCCTCGATCCTCAAACAATAAACCTTTGCCTGGAGTTGATTTTATATACCGAAGAATGCGGACAACTGCATCCCAATGACTATCACAGGGAGAATCCATAAACTGACTTACAACGCTCACAGGAAAGGAAATGTCAGTCACTATAAGATAATTTAATTAACCAACCAACCGCATATATCTTGCAGGATCGCTATGCGGCTCTCCCTGTCCCAGCAGAAGTTTAGAATTCGGATCCATTGGAGTGTCAATCAGTCTACAACATGTCATTCTTGTCTCTTCAAGAATGTCTAAGGCATATTTCCGCTGTGAGATCACAATACCTGAGCTAGACTGAGCAACGTCAATACCCAGAAAATACTTTAGTCTAGATCCTTAGTCTGAAAGTGATGAAAGAGATGTTGCTTCAATTTAGTAATACCATCCTAATCATTGTCGGTAATAACAACATCGTCAATATAGACCACCAGATAAATACAGAGACTTGAATCAGAATGTCGATAAAACACAGAGTGATCAGCTTCACTACGAGTCATGCCAAACTCCTGTACTGAACTTACCAAACCAGACTCGAGGAGACTGCTTAAGACCCTAAAGTGACCGACACAAGCAACATAAAAGTCCACGAGAGTCCCCCTGAGCAACAAACCCAGGTGGTTGCTCCATATAAACTTCCTCCTCAAGGTCACCATAGAGAAAAGCATTCTTAATGTCCAGCTGATAGAGAGGCCAATGGCGAACAGCAGCCATGGATAGAAAAAGGCGAATTGATGCTATCTTAGCCACGAGAGAGAAGGTATCATTGTAATCGAGCCCAAATATCTGAGTATATCCCTTGGCAACAAGACGAGCCTTAAGTCGATCAACCTTGCCATCCGGACCAACCTTGACTGCATAGACCAACGACAACCAACATTAGATTTACCTGAAAGAAGAAGAACGAGCTCCCAAGTACTACTCATATGTAAAGCAGACATCTCGTCAATCATAGTTTGTCGCCATCCTCGATGAGATAATGCTTCACCTGTAGACTTAGGGATGGAAACCGAAGACAAAGAAGATATAAAAGCATAATAGGTTGATGACAGACGATGAAAACTTAAACCGACATAATGGGGATTAGCTTGTCCCACACATTTTGCTTTAGTTTGAGACTTATTAGCTAAAGTAACAGTAGGAAGAGACTGTGAATATACAATATTTGACAAAAGTAATTTATTACCAGAGATATGATCAGAAGCACCTGAGTCCACGACCCATGGTCCAAGAGTACTAGACTGGGAAATACAAGCAAAAGAATTACCAACAACAGAAGTACCAGTCTGAGCAACAGAGCCTACTTGTGGAGATGTCTGCTTACTTGCTCGATACTGAAGGAACTCATTATATTCCCCTTTAGATAAAGAAAATCCCTGGTTACCTGTAGTCTCGGTCTGCGCAACATAAGCATTTTTGGGTAAACGACCACGTAAAGAATAGCACACGTCACGAGTGTGTCTAAGTTTATGACAATAAGAGCACTTGGTCTAGATCTTCCAAAACGACCTCCTCCTCCTCGTCTATTCTCCATAGTTTTAGATGCCCGATCGTCCATTATCAGGGATGCGAGAATGATGAGTCAAGTGTCTGTGATGAGATCACTGGGTGACTTGGTGCTGCAGCAAGGCGAAGTAATCAGGAGTAAGTCATCAACTGTGGGGACAGTCGGACTAGCCAAAATCTGATCGCGTACTGAGTCAAAGATCATTAAGAAGTCCAGCGGGAGTAAGAACTAGAAACATCTTGTTTCGCTGCTCTTGTTACTTTTCAACACTAGTAGAAACTGGCATCAACTTCTCAAAATCCTCCATGACTGCCTGCACTTGTCCCAAGTAGGTAGACATATCTAATTCCTGTTTCTTTAAATTTTCCATCCGCCATATCACATCATCAAAATGAGATATGTCATTAGTGTATAAAGTGTGAGCCTTTTCCCAAACCAAATAACATGTCTTGTCTAGAATGGACGAAACAAGGGCATCAACTTGGAATCAATGATCGCCACAAAATACTGCATAATTGAGCATCGATCTTCTCCCAAAGTGCTTTGGCCTTTTCATCTCCTTTGCTAGAATTCTTGATTAAAATATCTTGAACACCTTGACCTTTACACCACAACTCGACAGATGAAGCCCAAGCTAAGTAGGTTGAACTTCCCATTAAAGGTTCTGAGGTAATCATAATACCGGAACTGCAAGAACCCGGGTTTTTAGACCCAAAAGCATCAACTCCAAAAGACATCGTTGGATTGAAGAGAGGTCTATAAAATTATCGCCAAATAACAGAAAGAATCAATTGAAAACTCGCTGAAACAGACGAAGGAGACACTGTTGTGGCCGAAAAATACTGTAGTTAGAGGAAAAAAAACAATGTACTCGCCGGAAAAACTCAAAGCGGTCAAAATCAAACGAAAATAGTATGGGTGGGGTCGGAATTAGTAGGCGACCCGACTCTTCTGAAGAAAAAATTTCAAAAAATGGCCTGAAGTAGCTGTACTCTGACGGCGTGTAAGGGCGCGTGAGGAGGCTTCTGTCGGAGATTTTAACTAGGGTTTGGTCGCCGGACGATGACGGATCTTGTGGTAGCATTGAAATTTGCACAACACTGACGGAGAGAGATGACGCAAACAGCCTTGAAAGGTCGCCGGAAAATTGAGGCATGATGACTTCTGGCTCTGTATTCTAGTTCTCGGATGTGTCTCACCACCACGGCTCTGATACCATGTGAGAAAGCATAGGAGAATATTTTATTCACATATTCTAACAATGATATAATGAGTCCTATTTATATATAATGCATGTCCTACTCCTACTACATATAGGATTAGGGTTATTTACATGTAACTATTTAACTACCAAACTAACAGAGGCCATATTGAGAACATAAAAAACCAAGCAAAAGAACAATGAAGAATAAGAAGAGGAGGAAAAGAAGCTGATTGCTGACAAAAAGAAACAAGAAAATGCAGAGAAGGAGAGATCAAATGCAAGAAAGGAAGGCAAATGTAAAGAGGTCGCAACCTTACCTAATTTTTTTAATGGAAGGTAAATTTGTGGCAACCGTACCCAACTTAATTAGGAAAAGAATGATGTGCAAGGGAAAAAATGTGGTGGATAAGTAAGGGATTAAAAAGAAATACATCCCACAGAAGCCAGCAGAGACACATCATGACCCAATTAACAAATGCAAGTGAGACAGATTGTACAACATGAGATGAATCTCTAGGGTGCAGGATCGAGTCAAAGAAATGTTGCATGAAACATATCAGTTTACATGGAGGATGAACCAACAAGGACTCTGTTTGATGAGTTAGAGGTGAAGGCCAAAAATTGTCTACTTTTGAATCAGCAAGGTGTTTCTGTAGGCACCTTCTACCAGAGGGCCTAGTCAAGTGAAAGTCAATAGTTGAGCTATTATAAGGAAATAAGAATATTTCCTGTTTAACGGTTCAAACTTTTAGATGATGTACTTCCACAATTTAATATGGTATAAATACAGGCAAAGGTCCCAGCAGAATTTTAACAATGAATGAGTTTTATCGTCATCCATTATCAATGAATTTCCATGTGCTTAGTCCAAAGCAAAATAATCCATGTCGCACATGAAATGACATGACGAAGACCAATATAAATAAGTGTTCTCTTTCACTAACAGCTTAAACTTTTAAATGAGATTTTTCATGTAATTAAAAAACGATGAATGGAAATATAGGATAACTAACCATTTCCTTATCAGTCAATCTTGCATTGCCAGTGGAGAGGTGGAAGAGCACCAATGAGCAAAATTATTAGTCAAATGTTTCTTCATGAACACCGCAGAAGAGCCAACAATAAATCTGATCAATCTAAAAGACGAGATAGACAAAATTACCTTTTTAGTATTCTACGCAGATAATATGCATCCATATGCTCCAACATGCCAGATATTGTCATGGACCGCCACCAGAAATTAACAGCGATGGTTAATGCTTCACTATCCACTTGATGAAACCTAGAATATCAACACTAATGACTAGGTACATCCAATAATTCAAAAGGAAAGAGGAGAAAATTATAAATAACTGCAGAGCCACTGCGGATACACATCATTCAATGAGTTGATAGATCTAGTGACCTACATTGAAAGACATATGGTTAAGTCGGAGGGTTTCCTACAGTACATATTGCTTCCATCTCCAACAAATAGAGTAAACAAAACCCAAATTACATATTCTGTGAAAAAAATTCATTCTAAAATTAAAATCAACGGCATCCACCAGTAGTCAAAAAGAAATCCAGATATAACTGTTGGATTTATATACAGAACATGCAGATGAGCAAGGAGAAAATTCTGTGCTACTTATGCTTCTGTAAAAGGGCACTTCAATGGAATAGTCCAGTAGTAAGTTTCAATCACATAGCAGAATTGGTATTCTCAATTCTTTTGACAGAATAAATGGGTAAAAACTAACGAATTGGAACCTTAGAACATGCAGACAAACAGAAATTCATGGAAGCAGTAAACGACACGTGCAGCTGATGCAAACAGAAATTCATGGAAGCGGTACACAACACGTGCAGCTGAAACAAACAGAAGATTATCGAAAATGAGTATTTTAGAATTGAAGCATACATAACAAAAGTTATTATCTTGTGAATTGTGTCAAAATTGTACATTTTCTGTACTAGCAATCCAAAAGTTCCAATTTTCTCTCACAGCCTATGCCGGCGGACTTTACGTAGTGGAATATTTTCTTCTCTAGACCAGTAAAGACCATATAGCATGAAACACTTTTTTATGAGATAATCCACATCCAGAGAAATGAGGGTTTACAATGTTAAGACAGAAGGGGAAAAGGAGGAAAACAAACATATTATGCATGTTTTAGCAAGAAATAAAACAGGGTAATATCTTACCATCCTTCGGGAATGAACAGGGCATCACCAGCATGAAGAACAACCTTCTGTGAAAAGCCATTTAGGCATGCTGCCCTTGGGTAGACTGAAAGGTTCGGTTCTTCTAAAGTAACAGAGCTGCAAGGAAAAAATAAAAGAGGACAACATATTATGTGCCTGAACTATCCAATTTCTACCTAACCATAAACGAAAAGAGCTGAAAAAATACATCTAAATTACAAATAGGAAGAAATACCTGTGGTTTGAAGCCTCCCCATACAGAGGTAGTGGATATAAGTATGGAGTTGCAGTAGGGGGCCATAAAGTAACTGCCAATCAAATAAAAATTTTGAGAAAGTTTGAATAGGCCAACAATGTTTCAGGATGGAGAATATTTCAGCTTAGTTGACTGCAGTTGATATGTAAACAGAAAGAGATAAAAAATCACTCATTGCTAAAGGACAATAACCGGATGAATTGAAAACCGATAACTGTGGTAGCTCCGGCTAGCAATTGTACCTAGTAGACCAGAAAAAAAGCCGGATGTATCCTTTATTTTGTAGAGATAATGGCCAACAACAACACCAACAAAAGACCCAGTGTAAGGGTAGTGTGTACGCAGACCTTATCCCTACTTTGTGAAGGTAGAGAAGATGTTTCTGATAGATCCTCGGCTCAAGGAAATGTGAAAAAGAAGTAATAGCAACAAGCAGTAATAACAGCAAGATAATAAGATAACCGGAGTGAAAGAGACAACGTGTAGTAATAGAAATTTATGAATCAGAAAATACAAGATAAGAAGATAGCTGGAGCAAAAGTGGCAACATGTAGCGATAGAAAACTAAGAATAAAAGGATAACAAGAATAATATTAATACTACTGGTATGGAAAAGAAATACGCTCGACTACCTACTAACCTTCTACCCTAGTTTTCGATCTCCACACCCTCCTATCAAAGGTCATGTCCTCGGTAAGCTGGAGTTGTGTCATGTCCTGTCTAATCACCTCTCCGCAATATTCTTTAGCCTACCTCTACCTATCCCCAGATCCACCAAGGCCAACCTCTCACACCTTCTTACTGGGGCATTTGTGTCTCTCCTCTTCACATGCCCAAACCCTCTTAGCCTCACTTCCCGCATCTTGTCCTTTACCGGGGGCCATTGTCCTGAATATCTTTATTCCAAATCTCATCTCTTGGTATGCCCCACACATCCATCTTAACATCCTCATTTCTGCTACTTTCATTTTCGGGACATTGGTTTCGTCGACTGGCCAACAGTCTGCCCCATATAGCGTAGTCGATCTAACCATCACTCTGTAGAACTTACCTTAAGTCTTGGTGGCAAATTCTTACATCGGATGTGAGCATCCACTTCATCCACCTGCCTCCAATACGATGTGTGACATCCTTGTCAATCTTCCCATTACCTTGGATTACTGACCAAAGGTATTTGAAACTTCCTCTTTTGGGGATGACTTGTGAATCAAGCCTCACGGTCACGTTTGCTTCATTAGTTACGTCATTGAGTTTGCACTCCGAGTATTCTATTTTGGTCTTGCTCAACTAGAAACCTTTTAACTCCAGGGACCGTCTCCAAATCTCTAGCATCGCATTTAACACCGCCTCGCGTCTCGTCAGTCAGTACTATGTCATTTGCAAATAGTATCGTGGAACCTCTCCTTGGATACGTTGCGTCAGAACATCCATCGCCAAGGCAAATAAAGTGTCCTAAGACTGGTACAAAACGAGCTAAGACGGTATAGAACGGGACAAATAGGGAGTGGTACAAGAAGGCTAAGAAGGAGGCGAAGTTAGCGATTACAGCACTAAGACTGCAGCATTTGAACGTTTGTATGAAAAACTTGGGTACAAAGATGGAGACACGAAGTTGTACAGATTAACCCAGGTCAGAGAGAGGAAGACCCCATGACCTGGATCAAGTAAAGTGCATCAAAGACGAGGAAGGTCGAGTAGTGGCGGAAGAGGCACATATTAGACGAATATGGCAGACATACTTCCATAAACTCTTGAATAGGAAGGGGACAGGAACATTGTGTTGGGTGATTTGGAGCATTCCGAGAGTCGTCGAAATTTTGGGTATTGTATAGGGTTAGCGAAGTTGAGGGGGCTATGCATAAGATG
This sequence comes from Nicotiana glauca, assembly GCA_026770625.1. Lineage (NCBI taxonomy): Eukaryota > Viridiplantae > Streptophyta > Magnoliopsida > Solanales > Solanaceae > Nicotiana > Nicotiana glauca. Next base: position 34,834 of record MU744534.1, on the reverse strand, counting down.
AGCAGGGGAAGAGCTACCGGGCCAGACTAAATCTCGGTGGAATTTTGAAAAAATGTGAGCAAGACAGCCTTGGAGTGGCTTACTGGGTTGTTTAATGTCATTTTAGGACGAAGAAGATGTCTGAAATGGAGATGGAGTACGATGATTCCGTTGTATAATAACAAGGGTGATATCCAGAATTGCAACAACTATAGGGGTATCATCCAGGGAATTTTTAGGATGAAGAAGATGTCCGAAGAATGAAGGTGGAGCACGATAATACCATTGTACGAGAACAAGGGTGATATCTAGAATTGCAACACCTATAAGGGTACAAGCTGCTAAAGAACACTATGAAAATTTGGTAGAGGGTGGTAGAGGTAAGGGTGAGAAGGACGGTGTCTATTTTAGAGAACCAGTTTGGATTCATGTCGTGGCAATCGACTACGAAAGCCATTCATCTGGTAAGGAAATTGATAAAACAATATTGGGAGAGGAAGACAGACTTGCATAAGGTGTTCAATGACCTAGAAAAATAATATGAAAAAGTCTCGAGGGAGATTCTATGGAGATGTTTGGAGGCTAGAGGTGCTAGGGTCACTAAGGACATATATGATATAGCTAAGACATGGGTTATGACAGTGGGAGGAGACTCAGAACACTTAATTGGGTTGCACCGGGACTCAGGCCTTAGAATTGAAACCAGATCTATTAAAACGGGCAACTGTGGTAGCTCTTACTAGTACATGTACCTAGCAGGTGAGAACAAATAGCCAAATGTAATCCTTTATTTTGGATAAATAGTAAAATCACATTATCTTCCTCTTTTCATCATTTTCGTCTTTGAAATAACAATCTGCGATTCCCAGAAACCGAAGGTGGCACAGAATGAGAAGGGGGCCCTTGGAGCAACGGTAAAATTATCTCTGTATGACCTATAGCTCACGGGTACGAGCAATGGAATCAACCACGGATGCTTACATCAGGGAAGGCTTCTTACATTACACCCCTCGTAGTGCAGCCGTACCCCAAACCCTGCGTGAATGCGAGATGCTTCGTGTACCAGGATGCCCTTTAAAGGTGGGACAAAATTATGCCACCAGGAACTAAACTGATGTAGCTAATCTTTTTCCTTCCCAAGCATCAACATTCAAGCGAGAGAGACAAACAGACAGAAAAGGAACAGAATACTCAAAACGATATACAATTTTCTCTGTCCACTGTTGTTCCGGTCCCTCTAAATGTACAATGTTGGAATTGCTTCCAACAACCTCCCACAAGAGAATTCCATAGCATGAGAAGGAAGTTTTTTCCAGTAAAATACAGATGTCTTTTTTTCTGATGAAGTAAGCAGGATATCATTAAAGCCATCAAGAAGATGCAAAAAGATTACAAAGCAAAGTACGTCCGTGTATGTAAAATACAGATATGTCTAACCTTCCTTGCACCCAGATACTATGCATAAGAGGTTGTGGTGCGGATCGTAGTGTGTGCTAGATCTAGACTTCATGTTGTTCATCCACAAATTAACAGAAGCCAGGCTTTTGGTCTCCAAAGGTACAGGCTGCAAGGTAAAGGTTCAGATGTCAATCAAGTTGAAATTCTGCGCCCAGAAAGCAAGGGGTAATCAGGCAGAGGGAATGCAGTCATTCTCACACCGTTTGAATATCTTCTCCAAGGCACTCCAGTTGCTTGTGTTCCTTGTTCTCAAAATTCAAAATTGGTACCTGAACAAGAAAAGATTTTATCCAGTATTAGTCGCATTCCACTAGAAAGAAAGCAATGAGACCACTCCTATCGCCAATGAAATTGCCACCTGTGCTAAATAAAATTGCTGAGGAGCTTCTCCAAAAAGTAAAGCTTGATCAGTGTCAGATACTGCAAGACTATGCTTCTGAGATTCCAGAAAAGCACTTCGCCTTCCATCCCTATTTTCCAATAGGCACAAGCAATATTCGATAAAGGTAGAGAACTGCAATGGGACCTGAAATGGAGGGTGATATAAGTTAAAGGGTCAGCTGAACCAAATCATTCAAGAGTACAGAGTTTGCATTTCATGCTCTTCAAATATCTAAAAAACGAACAAGTTACCCTTTCATGGCTTCTAATATCACCATAAAAGACTGGTGCAGATCTGGACCGCATAGCTTCCACGACTACTGAACCTACGCGTTCCTACAGTCAAGTATAAGTAAATGAAAGTTCCAGAGAGAACACATCCGTCACTGTTGTCTTTAAAATACATATGGAGTATATGAATTTCACAAATAGTCAAATACTACTTTTCATTCACATGATTATAATTTTACTGTCCTGTACCAAAACGGTGTTAGCATGTAATCCAGTTAAAGTCATATAAAATGTGTATGTGAAAGTTTTAAACCCTGTCAGAGTAATTGTAAGCATCACCAGCATCTACTTCATGAATCTACAAGGGAGAATGACTTTCCAGTTATTACCCCCTTTTTTGATAATGTAGAAATTCAGGTGATTACCTTTCAGGATAAATAGAGTGTGACTAAGAACATTCTTTCTTCGAACTTATTGTACATACGAGGCATCGACCATGTCCAAAAAAAAATATTTTGCAAAAGAAAATGAAAGACCCTAGATTCACTAGCTCGGTAAGAACAATCAAAATACAAGGACACAAGGACCGGAACTGCCTAGAGGACTCTCTATCGTCCCCATCGTCCTAATAGCCGATAGAGAAACAAAGCAGTGAGGACTCCTAAGTAAGAATCTCTTAGACAAAGAAGCAAAACCTAGACTAGAAATCGGATAACAAATAGCACAGAAAAAATCTTCTAAAATGCAAATGAAATATTTATTTCTCTTTCATTTATCTCACTCTTCCAGCAATAATTGTTCAAAAATGCCTTTGAAGTCTGTCTCCATGCTTCTTGTAATCACTTCTTCAATTTAATATTGTTCTTATTCAAGCTTGCTACAACAATTCTTGCACAACAAAAACAATGGATTAATTTAAACGTTTAAGGTTCCTAATTGCAAGAACTTGATGGAAAGGAAGGTGAATATAAGTTAGCTGTCTTTCATGCGTAAAGAGGCAAGCGAAGAGATTTCCATCTCCTGTATGTAATGACCCGACTGATCGTTCTGAGCTTTAGCGTTTCGTTCGGTGGTTTGAGGTCTTGAGTAGCTTCATATGATGTACCACGACTTGTGTGTATGGTTGGTTTCAGTGTTCGTGAGGTTCGGGGTTTATTTGGAAGAGAAACTCTCAACTTGGAAGCTTTAAGTTGGAAGAGTTAGCCTTCACTGGCTAGACCTCCGGGAGGACGCCAGTCTTTTTCTCTTCTATATTTATTGTATTTTTGACAGAAAGGCAGGAATGCCAAGGACTTCCCCCCTTCCTCTTCCCTGAACAGGAGGACTGTCCATCCCCTGTCTATTCATCGGGCTTTGGCACGCTCTCTCTCTGGGGCCGGAATACCTGGACCTCGGACCGAGGTTTGACTTTTGTGAAAACGCCCCCGAAACGGTGTTCTGATGGTTTCAATAGGTTCCTATGGTAATTTTTGGACTTAGGCGTATGTCTGGAAGTGGATTCGGAGGTTCCTAGGTTGAATTGGCTCTTTTTGCCGAAAGCTGGCAATTTGAAGGTTTAGAAATTTCCTAAGTTTGACCATAGGTTGACTTTATGGCTACCGGGTTCGGATTTTAGTTTCGAGACTTGGAATAGGTCTGTTTTGCCATTTGGAACGCGTGTGCAATGTTTGGTGTCATTCCGAGTTGGTTTGGTAGGAATCGGATGCTTGGTTGTGATTTTAGCGATTCTTGAGTTTCATTGTGAATTTTATGTGTTTTGGTGTCCGATTCGTGGTTTCAGATGTTATTTTGGTGTTTCGAACTCGTGAGCGAGTTCATATAATATTTTTAATTTGTGGGGATGTTTGGTGTGGAGCCCCGGGGGCTCGGGCGAGTTTCGGATTGGTTTGGACATGGTTCAGAACTGTTGGTGTGTTGGTGCTGCGGTTATCACAATTGCGACCACCAGCTCGCAATTGCGAAGAGGGCGGGGGTGTCAAGTGTCGCAAATGCGATGCCTTGATCGCAATTGCGAAGGTGGGTCATTGTCTAGCCTGGTCGCTATTGCGACATTCTGGTCGCTTTTACGACCTGGGAACACTTCGCAAATGCGACGTCTAAGTCGCATTTGTTACATTCCCTTGGCTTGTCAGGCAGCGCAACTGCGATCCTTTGGTCGCATTTGCAAGGATTCGCAAATGCATTTACGACTTCTGCAGCTGAACAAAGTAGAGGGATTTCGGGGCATTATTCTGATTAACGAGATGCGGAGTGGCGTTAACGAGAGGCTGGAGGTTTGGAGACAAGCCCTTGAATCTAAGGGTTTCAAGTTGAGCAAGACAAAGACGGAATATCTTTAGTGCAAGTCTAGTGCCGAGCCGAGGGAAGCGGGCATGGACGTGAGGCTTGGATCGCACGTCATTTCCAAGAGAGGCAGTTTCAAGTACCTTGGGTCGGTTATCCAAGGGTATGGGGAGATCACGAGGATGTCACACACCGTATAGGGGTGGGGTGGATGAAATGGAGGTTAGCATCTGGAGTCCTGTGTGACAAGAAAGTGCAAAGGTAAGTTTTATAGAGCGATGGTTAGGCCGGCCATGTTATATGGGACTGAGTGTTGGCCAGTTAAGAACCCACATACCCAAAAGAAAAGTAGCAGAAATGAGGATGTTGAGGTGAATGTGCGGATACACTTGGATGGATAAGATTAAGAATGAAGATATTCGGGAGAAGGTGGGCGTGGCTCCTATTGATAACAAGATGCGGGAAGCGAAGTTCAGATGGTCCGGGCATGTTCAGAGGAGGAGCTTGGATGCCCGGTAAGGAGGTGCGAGCGGTTAGCGTTGGTGGGTACGACGAGAGGTAGAGAGGGGCCTAAGAAGTATTGGGGAGAGGTGATCAGGCGGGATATGGCGAGGCTTCAGATCTCTGAGGACATGGCACTCGATAGGAAGCTAAGGAGGTTGGGCATTAAAGTTGTAGGTTAGAAGGTAATTGAGCATATTTAGTCTACTAGTGTGAGGCTAGGCTGATAGGATTTAGTCTTAGACTGCTAGTGGTCAGTGTTGTGTTTACACTAGTTCCGTTTTCATAGTGTCGGACCTTATTTACTGGTTATTATTTCTGTTTTCCATCTACTCTATGGTTCTTGTGATGTTATTATCTCCATGGTTTTTTGTTGATGGTACTGATATCTTGTCTCTTTTCGTCTTTTCGTCTTCTTTTGCCGAGGGTTTATCGGAAACAGTCTCTCTACCCCATCGGGGTAGTGGTAAGGTCTGCGTACACACTATCCTCCCCAGATCTCACTTGTGCGATTATACTGGGTCATTGTTGTTGTTGTTCATTTTATCACATTGTGAGCCCTAGACTCAGTGGGAGACGATTTTAGGATGAGATTTTCATACAAAGCTATTGAGTAAGTGATTTTGACTCAATTTTGATTATATAACATGATTATTTATGAATTTCAACATCTAAATCATGAGATTTGAAGAGAAATTTTTGGGAAATTTTGAAAAATAAAAATTTGAGATTTGAGAGTCGAATTGGAACAGGATTTGAAAACCAAACATATATATGGACTCGTGGGATTATGGATGGTCAAGATCTACCCTTCGACTCGGGTTTTGATCGGGCTAGCCCGGGATTGACTTTTGTTGACTTTTGGAAAATTGTGTAAAGATCTTAACTTTATTAATCAAAATTGGTTTCTCTTCCATTGTCTAATAGTATTAAATCGTTTTTTGTTAGATTTGAGCCGAGTGAAGGTGAATTTTAAAGGAAAAGCATTTTTAGAGTATTGAATTGGCCTAATTGAGGTAAGTATCTTGCCTAACTTTGTGTGGGGGAATTATCCCTTGGGATTTGGCTTAATTGCTTCTTTTTGTTGTGTATAAACGACGTGTACACGAGGTGACGAGTGTGTACACGGTCGTATATGTGATTTATGACCGGATTTGACCCAAGGTTGCTCTTATTTCCTTGCATTGCTTGAGAAATCTTTATATTACATGTTTTCACTTTGGTTGTTTACTTGAGTTAATGTTTCATGCTAGAGATCATGTTTTAGGATTCTATCTCCTTGATTAGCCAAGTTGGGCGTTGTTGAGATTGTTGCTATTGGGTTAACTGAATTCATGTTATATGTTGTACACCCATCCACATTTCCTTATTGATTTGTCCTTATGCACTTCGTTGGCAGATTGTGAGTTTATTTCTTGAAGACAATTGTTGGCATGTTGCGTTGTTATGATTGTGGCATATGTGGATTTGTTGGGCGGATTGTTCGGGTGTTCGGACGAGGTTTCTGCCGTGCTATTGTTATTGTTGATATTGCACATGTGGCGAGACAAGGTGGGTTATATCGGGGTTGCACATGTGGCGAGACAAGGTGGGTTATATTGGGGTTGCACATGTGGCGAGACAAGGTGGGATGATTGTTAAAACGTGTGTGGCGAGACAAGGCGGGCATTTACTTTATTATTACGCACGCGGTGAGATAAAGGCGGCTATGTGGGGATGATATGTGATGGCCTGGGGGCGTTTATTGATGATGTTTGTGTGGTGGTAAAAGGGAGTATTCTTGTTTGTGCTTATGACTTCTTTGTGTGTGTCATGCATTTATACATGATTTGCTGTGTGATTTCTAACATGCCAATCTATTCCTCTGTTATTACTTGATGTTTTGGTTGTCAAGATAGATTCACTTACGTGGAGTTATCTCATATTCTATTGGTAGCATAATGGGTTGGACATAAAAAGAAAGTTGTTACCGTGCATTACTTTATTTGATTCTTGATTGTTCTCTGGAACGTGTTATGGTAACTACTACGAAGTCGGATTCATATTGTGGCACGAGGCCTTTGCCGTGCGGTATGACTTATGATGTGGCACAAAGTCTTTGCCATGCGAGGATGATTGATAATGTGGGCACGAGGTGCCATATGTGTACGATTCTATTGGATGACTTGTTGTTGAAACTGAGTCTTATCTGTATTGAATTGCTATCACTTGTATTGCCTCTTGTTATTCTTCTCGTTGTTAGTCTTTGATATTTCTTTTGCACAGGTTATTTGACTAGTGAGTGTCTTGACTTGAACCTCGACACTACTCCACCTAGGTTAGTCTTGATACTTACTGGGTGCCGACTGTGGTATACTCATACTAAGCTTCTGCACATTCTCTGTGCAGATCCAGGTACCTCGGATTGTGCTGGTCGCTAGAGTTTGAGCTGAGTTGTGGAGACTTCAAGGTATACCCGTAGTTCCGCTCGCATGCCTCGGAGTCACCTTCTATTGTTTCCTTACTGTTGTTATGGTATTCCTTACTGTTGTTTATTGTATCCCAAACAGTAAGACTTATTATGTACCTCTTGTAGAGCTTATGATTGTGTATTGTCGGGTTTTGGGATGTAATTGTTGTATTACCATATTGGCTATGTTTTGGGCATTTTCTCAGTTTTATTTAACATTAAGTTGTTATATTCTTTCTGATGTGTTGTGTGATAGGCTTACACGATACTTAAAGGTGTGATTTTGGGTCATGACACTGCTGCAGTATAGTTTTGCTAGTAAATTGTGGAAAGTATATTTGCAATTCATATCAAGACTTCAAAACCTAATTGCAAAGGCACACAAATTTAGTTTCGGTGATTAGCAATCATATGAAAATTCTAGACCTCAACACCCGGCAGACCTCAACACCCGGCAGACCTCAACACCCGGCAGCACTAAACAGTTGGTGTTTCCAGATAGTCCTCCTAAATTTAATTTAATTTTAACTATCGTTTATTTATTTAGCTTAATGATTTGAACAGAATCAGGCATCACTTAATAGTACTATAATTTTAAAGCAACGAAACGGAAAAGGATACCTGCAAGTATATTAGGCCACCGTCCGACGGGTTCCATTTTGAGAAAGCTTTCCAATGCTTTGTGCATCCCTTGAAGACCTAAACCCAAACAAAAAGAAAAAATTGCTGAGCACATCCGCACAAATGTAGTATGTGTCTGTATACTACTATGCGTATATTTTCTCAGTTAGAGAAGTCACCGCTGGGACGTTTTTGGGTTCAATCTGAGAAGAGAATATCTCCGGCGACGGAATTTCGGTGAACGTGTGTATTCGCAAATTTTCCTCCACCATTGTTACACTGGTAGTGCTCTGAAACCCGATACTTGTTGAGACTGGCCAGGCATAACGTAACTTTGGAAAAGAAAAAAAAGGAGGAAATTACACTATATGCCTACAAAACACAAAATATTTACCCGTTTTGCTAGGAAGATGATATACCGGAAGAGATTGTTAAAGAAGTTGACAATTTTGAGAACATACCTAAGTCCAACCTGGACGAGACTGAGATTGTTAACCTGGGAGATGCAAAAAACATCAAAGAAACACGAATCAGCGTTCATTTGTCACCATTAGAAAAGGAAGAATACACAGAGTTTCTAGGAGAATATGAGGACATATTCGCCTGGTCGTACGATGACATGACTGGTCTGAGTACATCTATTGTGGCTCACAAATTGGCAACCGATCCAGCCTGTCCGCCAGTAAAACTGAAGCTCAGAAAGTTCAAGCCAGATATGAGTTTGAAAATCAAGGAGGAAGTCACTAAGCAGGTCAAAGCTAAGGTTCTCCGGGGTAGTGGAATATCCAACATGGTTAGCCAATATTGTGCCAGTACCGAAGAAGGATGGGAAGTTGACAGTCTGTGTCGACTACCGGGATTTCAACCGGGCCAGTCCAAAAGACGACTTCCCCTTACCAAACATACGCATCCTGATTGACAATTGCGCTAAGTACGAGTTGCAATCATTTGTAGATTGTTTCGCGGGGTATCATCCGATCTGGATGGATGAAGAAGATGCTGAGAAAACGGCTTTCATTACGCCGTGGGGAATGTACTGCTACAAGATGATGTCGTTTGGGTTAAAGAATGCAGGGGCCACCTACATGAAGGCTATGACTACCATTTTCCATGATATGATACACAAGGAGATCGAAGTATATGTGGATGATGTCATCATCAAGTGCAAGAAATCCACTGATCACATGGAAGATCTGAGGAAGTTTTTCAACAGATTGAGAAAGTACAACCTGAAACTGAATCCCACAAATGTGCATTCAGGGTTTCAGCTGGAAAATTGCTTGGGTTCATTGTGAGTTGCCGAAATATAGAACTGGATCCATCGAAGAACAAAGCCATTCAAGAATTGCCACCACCAAGGAACAAGAAAGACGTAATGAGCTTCTTGGGGAGACTCAACTACATAAGCCGGTTCATAGCACAATCTACAGTCATCTTTGAGACGATCTTCAAGATGTTGAAAAAGGATGTCGCCACTAAGTGGACCGATGAATGCCAGAAAGCTTTCAATAGAATCAAGGAATAGCTATCAACACCACCAGTTTTGGTCCCGCACGAGCCGGGTAGACCTCTGCTACTCTACATCGCAGTGCTAGATGGTACCTTCGATTGCGTCCTAGGTAGCATGATGAAACGGGAAAGAAAGAACAGGCCATTTACTACCTCAGCAAAAATTTCACTCCGTACGAGGCTCGGTATTCCCTGTTATAATGCACCTGTTATGCTTTAACTTGGGTAGCCCAGAAGCTGAGGCACTACTTCTGCTGCGCCTATACTACATATCTCATATCAAGGATGGATCCTTTGAAATACATATTTTAGAAGCCCATGCCTACTGGAAAGCTTGCCAAGTGGCAAATCCTGTTGAGTGAATTCGACATTGTCTATGTGACTCAGAAAGCAATCAAGGGACAGGCTCTGGCAGATCACCTAGCTGAAAACCCCATGGATGGAGAATATGAACCCCTGAAAATGTATTTTCCTAATGAAGAGGTGTCATTCATAGGAGAAGATATTGCAGAATCCTATGACGGGTGGAGGATGTTTTTCGATGGAGCAGCAAATTTCAAAGGAGTCGGCATAGGGGCAGTCCTAGTATCAGAAATCGGTCAGCATTATCCGGTGTCTGCCAAACTCAGGTTCCCGTGCACCAACAATATGGCCGAGTACGAAGCCTGCATCTTAGGGCTCAAGATAGCCATTGACATGAACATCTAAGAGTTGCTAGTAATTGGGGACTCAGACCTACTCATACATCAGGTACGCGGAGAATGGGCGACCAAGAATTCCAAGATACTCCCTTATCTGCACCATGTACAGGAGTTAAGAAAGAGGTTCACAAAGATAGAGTTCCAGCATGTTCCCAGAATCCAGAATTAGTTTGCCGATGCATTGGATACCCTATCGTCCATAATACAGCATCCAGATATGAACTTCATTGATACTATTCCGGTGAAAATCCATAATCAGCCATCTTATTGTGCTCATGTCGAGGAAGAAGCAGATGGAAAACCTTGGTTTCATGACATCAAGGAGTACTTGGCAAAAGGAGAATACCCAGAGCTTGGAAATACTACTCAGAAGCGCACACTTCGAAGATTGTCCAATAATTTCTTTCACAGCGGAGGAATCCTGTATAGGAGGACTCCAGGTTTGGGATTACTAAGGTGTGTCGACACAAAGGAAGCATCTAAACTGCTAGAGGAAATTCATGCCGAGACCTGTGGTCCACATATGAACGGTTTTGTCTTAGCAAAGAAGATCCTCCGAGCTGGTTACTTCTGGATGACTATGGAGACGGAATGCATCCAGTACGTCCGAAAATGCCATCGGTGCCAGATACATGCAGACATGATAAAGGTGCCACCAAATGAGCTTAATGCAACATGCTCACCATGGTGTTTCGCCGCTTGGGGAATGGATGTTATTGGTCCAATTGAGCCGGCCTCTTCCAACGGCCACAGGTTTATCCTAGTAACAATTGATTATTTCACCAAATGGGTTAAAGCAACATCTTACATAGCAGTGACTAAGAAAGTCGTGGCAGATTTTGTCTGTGATCGTATCATTTGTCGATTCGAGATTCCAGAGTGAATCATTACTGATAATGGCTCCAACCTCAACAGTGGCATAATGAAAGCTATGTGCGAGACCTTCAAGATCAAACACAAGAATTCCACAGCCTACAAGCCTTAGATGAATGGAGCCATAGAAGCCGCCAACAAAAACATTAAGAAGATACTCAGGAAAATGGTAGAGAACCACAAGCAGTGGCATGAAAAGTTACCCTTTGCTCTGTTAGGGTATCACACCACAGTCCGCACATCAACTGTGGCAACTCCCTATATGTTGGTTTACGGTACAGAGGCAGTCATTCCCGCCGAAGTAGAAATTACTTCCTTAAGGATCATACAAGAACTGAGCTCGATGACGTAGAATGGGTGAGAAGCCGCTACGAGCAGCTGGCTCTTATAGATGGAAAGAGAATGAATGCAATTTTCCATGGTCAGCTTTATCAGAACAGAAAATCCAGAGCCTTCAACAAGAGAATCAAACCAAGACGGTTCACACCGGGGCAGCTGGTGTTAAGGAAAATTTTCCCGCATCAAGATGAAGCCAAAGGGAAATTCTCTTCCAATTGGCAGGGTCCATACATGGTTCATCGGGTTCTGACAGGAGGAGCCCTTATACTTGCAGAAATGGATGGAGAAGTTTGGCCTAAACCAATCAAATCAGATGCAGTCAAGCGCTACTATATGTAATCTTATGTTTTCCTATATGATGTAATTTGAACTACGTCTGACCTGATTTCCTTTTAAGAGAGGATACGTAGGCAGCCTTATGGGTTCGGTCACAATTCAATAATATTTTCATTTTCCCTCGCAATTAGAAACTGGGGCAGAATTTTAAGGAGAACCCTCAAAATTCCGAAGTAATTTCAGCCAATCATCACAAGAAACCGTCAAAAGCAGCAACCCAGTAAACTAGGGCAAAATTTTGAGGAGGACCCTCAAAATTCCGAAGCGAGAGAGGTTGCAATGTCCTAAACCATGTCACAGTCGTCGGTTCATCTAAAAACTATTTCTTAAATGTATACTCATGTCATATTTTTATAAACTCATGCTTGTCTGTTACCAAAATTGCTTTGTTTAGCAACACTACCCCAATGATACACACAGTATCACCGAAACAGAGCCAAGCAGATCAAGTAAAGTCATCAAGGATACGAACTAACTTTTCCCTTTACAAAACTCACAATTTTTCTTTGGATGTGGCACCCAAGTCGCAAAATCATAGAATATATTATACTGTTCAGGAATACAACTCTCAAAACCGTCACACCTATCCACAATTGCTATCCGCACACAATATTCCCAAGATCCACAATACAAGCTATCAGTTATCAGCTAAGAAACTTTTATTACTATTCGTCTTTTATATCTTGCATAAGGCTACCATTCTACCTTCCGAGACTAAACTCTGTCTCCATCTGCATTCTCTCTTGCATAAGGCTACCATTCTGCCTTCCGAGACTAAGCTCTATCTCCATCTACATTCTTGCATTGCATAAGACTACCATTCCGCCTTTCGAGGTTAAGCTCTACCTCCGCCTGCATCGGTTGAAAGATTACCACTTTATTTACACCTACATCGGCTGAAAGATTGCCACTTTATTTACACCTGCATCGGCTAAAAGATCACCACTTTATTTACACCTACATCGGCTGAAATATCGTCACTTCATTTATACCTGCATCGGCTAAAAGATCACCACTTTATTTACTTCTTGCATGGCTGAAAGATCGCCACTTATTGCATTTTATGGGCTGAAAGATTGCCACTTATTGCATTTCATGGGTGTGACAACCCGACCCGTCGTCTCAGGTATTACCGCCCTGTTTTTCCCCTTATTGTATTGCTTCATGTTTTTATATCAGTGTTAGAGTTGATCGGGTGTAATTGAATTGGTTTTGGTTGAAAATAAGGCACATAACCTCTTGGAAGGAAGCTTGTTTTAGAAAAGTCAATCGGAAGTTGACTATGTGGTTAGAGGGCTTGGAATTGAATTCCGATGATTCGGTTTGCTCCGGGTGATGATTTAAGGCTTAGGAGCGTAATCAGAAGTAATTTTGGAGATCCGGTGAAGAAGTTAGCCTATTTTGGCGAAGTTGGAATTTTGGCGGATTCCGGTTGATAGATGATATTTTGATCCG